>OZ008352.1:8417370-8486027 GCA_963931975.1 Cataclysta lemnata
TTTCTTCTTTAAGTTCTGAATATTTATGAATTTTGAAGATTGTGTGTTCCAGGAATTGCTATATCAATTAAATAGGATATTTTTTTTTCTTTGTCTACTAAGGTAATATCAGGTTAATTATTATTATTATTATTAAAATCCACCAAGGGACCAAGATTCCTTTGAGTAGTTTTTGAATAAAATAAAATATTCTGACTATTTTAAGAAAGTTAAGAGTCTGACCATTAATATTTACAAACTGATTTGTTTTACTGACTTGTGAGAAATTTGGAGTCGGTGGATTATCCAATAGATCCCCACGGACCGCTGCATCTCCTAAAGCTTCAACAAATGCTTTCTCCCCAGAACAATGTTCCAATAATGTAGTCCATAATTCTTCACTGTGAAACAAAAATGTATGATTGTTAAAAATCTGATAGAGACATATCAATATAGTTATTAATACTTGTAATACAAGTACCTTAAGTTAAATTTCAAGCACATTTTTATAACTTGTTCTGCCAATTTTCTATCATTTAATATGTGTGGTCGCTCTGATATATTGATTGCAAATTTTTTTGCTAGGGCCATCGCATCTGGGCCTTGCGCAGAACATATCAAACGTAGAGCTTGCAAATGGTGTCCTGACATAAACAAACCCTTTGCTCTCGTTAGTATATCTCGAGGTCGTACACGTACAATGCCTTTTCTTCCCAGTAAGACAAAGCCCCGTCAACTACGCAAGCGCCTCCTAAGGCGCCTACTCCGGCCTTGCACATAGCACGTGATACTTTCCCATCAGTCCATAAACCCTAAAAAATACAAACTAAGCTCGTATAAATTATGTACCTACCTAATTAACAGTCTCGAAGTTTAATAAATTTTTGGTTACCTTATAAAACGCGGATGCGTAGACTGGCTCAATATGAGATAAATCTAGAGGTTTGTCATAATCTTCTCCCCACAGCCTAAGATTTTCATTAGCATCAAAAATTGCGAGTGTGCCACTGAGCCAGCCTAACCACAGAGGCGTAGCTTTCAACTCTATACGCTTTATTGGCCGAAGAGATATGGAGGAGCCGGTTACATTTACAGATAGCCATTGTAGCATTTTTGATCGACCACAAACTAAAATCCTGTCGTCGTTCTCGCACCATTCTAATACAGGCAGCGTATCAGGTGGACCACCGAGTCGGATGCCTGCGGCTCTTCCTCCGGCTACAATGATGACACGTGAGAGTGTTGCCAAGGCCAAGATTCGGGAATCTCGGGCCGCCATGGCTACAACTTCTCCGCGAGCGCCAGAAAAAAGACACGAGGTGCGAGCTGAACGCACGCCCAAAGGTCTTGAAAATTTTATCAACCAAACAGAGCCGCCAGTATCAAGTGCAAGCCCGGAGGCACCTGCCCACGTAACTCTTAAAGTACCCCATATTTCTCCCCCTAGGGTTACTCTTCGCAACAAAATGCCACGTATACTTTCATATTGACATAAAAGACTTCGTGCAAATCCTACTAATAAACGTGTACTGTCTTGGTTGTAAGCTAAGCAGGATACGGCGCCTTTATCAATATTTGAGTCGCAGACCCAACGGAGGGTTTGTTCAAAGAAAGATAGTAGATGTCCATGTGCTGTTCCTACTGTTAATTTTCCACCAAGACCTAAACTAAGACAAGTTGCTGGCCCGGCTGAAGATCTTTCCTGTAAAAAAAACATTATTTCTTAGTTACCATGTTGGGCTAATGTCTTTTTCTATTATGTGTTTCTTAAATACTTTCAACAAATTTTCTCATTTTAGCACACTTCTTCTCCCTGCCCTGTTACCAGTCTATCTGGAGTCGGCGCAGTATGTTTCTTCTTCCAATTATATCGGTATCCAACATTCTCATTTTAACACACAATAGGAAAAAAGTAAAGCATACTGATTATTATGTTATACACTCATAACAAAAAATATGATAAGAAATATGTTTTCATCTTATTCATAATATGTTGCTATTCAACAATTTAAAGCATAAATGGTCTAAATAATAGGTACAGTTTGTTGTGGACTCTGTTAGGGCACAGCAAATT
This sequence comes from Cataclysta lemnata, assembly GCA_963931975.1. Lineage (NCBI taxonomy): Eukaryota > Metazoa > Arthropoda > Insecta > Lepidoptera > Crambidae > Cataclysta > Cataclysta lemnata. The sequence continues at coordinate 8,419,424 of OZ008352.1, forward strand.
AGAAAAGAGAAGGAATACAACACAACTTTTTAAGGTCTTTCAACATTTTAATTTGGTCAGCATGAAATTTAAAAGAAGTATACTCCAGTTAGGAAAGCAAGTAAGTAATACTCCAGTTAGGAAAACAAAAAGAAATTATCAACATTATTAATGTTGGTTCTGCAGTTATTTCTGTAACATTGGACATTCTGTAATTCATTTAGTTGGATATGAACCAGCTATACTATATGAATTTTTAAACTTGCAATTCAGTTTGCTAACTTAATACTGAATGGAAATACATTGTAGTATCTGTTGGTTGAATGGTTAAATTGAATCAATTGCAAAGTTTTTAAATTAGCATGTAATTTGTATCACAACAGGAAAATCTAGCTAGAGATAGGATTTTTAAAGTAATTTGGCTTATCATTTCATTTTGGAAAAGGGGTCTCTTGCCCAAAATAGTTTGGGAATCCCTGGTCTAGATGATAGATGTGAGAGTAGGAAATATTACGATTATTATTATAAAAATTTCAGACAAATTTTGTAGTAAATGGGAATAATAGATAAATGGGTTAGATAAATATTTATGTATTTAGAAAAATTGACTCGATTGAACTGATGCAGGAGTTAAAGGACAATGCAATTTTTCCTTTGACCGCTGGCCCGGAAGGGATTTACAATAGCAATCCACGATTTTCGTAGTTTCTGGGATGTAGGAGGGAGGGGGACGGGGTGGGCATCCCTTTAATACTACTCCCCCCTTACGGAAACGCATAGTTTTTGAGATATAAATTTCTTATAAACTTCAATATGTATAAAATATTGACTGAATTTCTAAATAATTTATTACTTATACCCATAACTTTTCTCCATTTTATTATGCAAATAGAGAAAAGGTTTTTATTCGATTTTAATTTTAAAATTATATAAATGTTAGAAAAATTAGTACAAAGATTTTGGTGGTTAGAAAAAGAATTTCGAAAAATTATGATCTTGAGGCGGGAATCGAACCCGCGTCCGCTGCTATCCGGGCAGGTGCCTGACCGCTCGGCCACCCAAGACACTAATTAACTTGCCGAAATTCTTCTAACCTTTACACTTCACGTTGTAAGCCAACGGGTACCCTCGCAATGTAGAAATAAATTTAAAACATTCCAAAGCAGATATTTTTACAAATAGGTGGCGAGCCTATTGCCATTTATCAGGCACAAAAGTCGCAGTACATTGCTATTGCTAGGTGGTATAAGAGGAACGCTGTTGCCTATTCCTCATCGCTAATTTATCCTTAGTCGCCTTGTAAGACACCCACGGGAGAGATTTGGGGTGGTGACAATTGTATTCTACTCTGCCGTCACCACACGGCTGTTTATACATTATGTACCAAAAACCTATTTCATAATTGATGATTGAAGATTCATAAAATAAACATTGGTAACAAAACACAATTCACATCAAAACGTCAACAATTGATAATTTTCATAAATTTATTTAGATATAATTAAAAAACTATACATTTTACAAAACGTAAAACTTTACCAATATACATAGAAAAATATATTCTATCCTATCATAAGCATCTAAACTTGTAAATCGTGGGTTGTTATTGTAATTTGGTGCCAGTTCACCTCTGCCTACCCCTTTGGGGATATAGGCGTGATTTATGTATGTATGTATTTTTCTAACCTATTTTTTCTGTAAGCATTGTTAATTTACTCACTTGCGCTTGTGTTATTTGCTGTGACACAGCCTGCATGAAATCTACTTGCAGAGCAGAACAAGTTGGCAATTCTGTATTATCATCATTTTTAAATGCTTTTACTGCTCTAACTTCTTTGATGTCATCTTCATCTGCAGATAAAACTTCAGCTAGTGTAGGTGCCTCACTAGTAGGCAACGCATACTCAACTTCGTCGAGCTGAAATCAATTTGTTTAAATAATTACCTACAATCACACCTTATATAAAAACCAGACAGTTAATTATTTTAAAAACATAATGCTATGGATAAATAGAGGAAGTGTCATAATAATATTTGTTGCTCAAAAATTACTCAGGTACCTTTTTAATGAAACCGCATATCCGCTTTGATAAGAAACATAAAACTACAAGCAAACTAAGGTGTTTAGTATCCTATTCTGGGGGCGTATCAAGTATATATAAATGAAACAAATGACAAAAAAAATAGTCATAAAATACTTCTTACCTCTTCAATATCTAAGTATTGCAAGCTTTCGACTGATTCCAGATCAGAATCTAATAATGATTGAACCGATGGGGTTTTTAATAAGTCCATGGTATGGTAAGTTTAATTTTTAATTATTTAGATAAGCAAAGACATAACTAATAGTATTATCAGTACCAAATAGATGAAAACGTAAAATAAAATAAAAATGCAGTTTTATTCTTTTAAAAAATAATGGAAGAATTTTTTACCAAATACAAATATCTTACAAAGTCGAAGTCAGTTTCAAACAAAACAACAGCCACAGCAGCTAAAGAAATATCTTTTTTTAATCAGTTTAACGTTCTTGGAGACCTGTCTTTTAAGTACTTTCTTTAAGCGAATCCGAGACCGTCAAGCAAGCGGCTTCACGTCAAACATTTAGATTTCCTGTGTGCCTAGTAAACAGTGTGATTGAAACGCCTGTGAAGAGGCTTGACCATAGACAATGAGCTTGATACGTGCTTGATGTAAGGGCCGTATTCCGAAACGACACTCGAGTGTAGTTTAATTTGAATTCAATTGATTATTGCTTAAATATAGAATCCCTACTTGTACGAGCGGTCAGCGATCGGTTGTAAGGCGCCGCTTCCCGCATGTACAGGATTGATGAGTAGGAACTACTCCAGAGGGTAGCCCTGGCAAGTAGCTGATTGATGGGAGGAAGCTACCCCAGGGAGTAGCCCTGGCAGGCAGCGGGGAGGAAGGAGTGAGATCCAACACGGTCGATTGGAATCTAGTTTATTGGATAAATAATACAGTATATATATGATTGGCTTGGTCTGTACACATTGATAGCTGTTAGTATGTCTCTCATGGGTGTAAACTGCCGACGGTGCGCTTGGTCGACGTCTTCTGTATGTAGGTGGCCTCGCTGCTGACTCTGCTCCTCAGCTTGAGTCCAATGTTCGACTCGTGGCTCGAACCGTATTCCGAAATTCCGCAACGATTCCGAAACGACACTCGAGTGTAGTTTAATTTGAATTCAATTGATTATTGCTTAAATATAGAATCCCTACTTAAATTTGTGTTTTATTCCAAAACGGCTATCAAGCTTGACTGACGTAAATTTAGATTTAAATAATATTAAGCCGGGACATCCCTATTCTACCCATAAAATGCGAAAGGTAGCAATAGAGGTTATTAACTCTACTCAAGCGTGGCAATGAGATGTTTTGCGCGATCATAGCTTAAATCTCGATTTAAATACCTATCGATTGTTGTCCAAGTGACGTTTCGGAATAAGCGTAAACAGAGATCAATGAATTGGTAATTAAATATTGTTCTAGAATAAAGGGCCCATGTTAATCTTAGCTTAGAACGTGATTCACGTTCAAGTGTCGTTTCAGAATACGAGCCTGAATGTTTGTATAGTCTATGGTCAATGACACTGTTTAGCAAGCACAACAGAAAATCTACGTGATTGACGCGAAGCCGCTTGACCGTCTCGGAGGCGCAATAAACAATGAGCTTGATACGCGCATGATGTGATTTTAAATGTATGTAAAGTCTATGGTCAATCACACAGTTTAGCAAGCACAACAGAAAATCTACGTGATTGACGCGAAGCCGCTTGACCGTCTCGGAGGCGCTTTACATTTGTACTTTCCATCCTTATTTTGAATGAATGACGACATGTTTGAATGAAATTGACGCATTAGATGTATTTTATATTTCAAGGGCGTCACAGATTTTAACGCATCTAGGAAGTGCTTGACGCGAGTCGAATGATAATGCACCTCGTAGATTTTAGCTTGTTTCAATCATTTTGATCGTTTACAACGCTCGCTTGAAGCCTAAGTCTTTATGAGCTTGATACGCGCTTGATATAATTTACAAAATAGCAAGCGAATTGGCTGTGGGTGTCTGCCACGGCACGATCCATATGTATCGCGATATATATCGTGATATTCATCAAGTCATATTTTGGTATACTACACATACGATACGGATCCCGTCAACGTCAGTACGACGGTAAATTTCATGGAGTGCACTCGTAAGTTTCGTATAAAAATAAATAAAGCTATATGTGATGCGCTTATAAGCGCGTCCTCTTCCATCGCTGACAGAATCAATAGAGGAGGAAGAGTAACTAAAATATACATACATACATAAATCACGCCTATATCCCCTTTTTTTTTTTTTTTTTTTTTTGACGGAGTGGAATGCATTTACGCACCGTATCGGCCGCTAGCTAGACGGCCGACGTGTGTGGGACTCGCTCGACTCAAGATCGAGTCGGGAATACGCCACTAAGCCACTCCGGTGTCCCTCCAGCCCTTCTAGCGGGGAGAGTCTGGGGTTTGCCGCGAGGCAATTCACCAGTCACGCCTATATCCCCTAAGGGGTAGGGAGATGTGAATTAACATCCAATTATCGCCAATTGAGCTAGATCCCATGTAAAAGGTGGCAAGCCTATTGCCATCTATCGGGCACATCAATCGCAGTATATTGCTAGATGGTACAAGAGTATGCTGCTGCCCATTACTCATTGCTGTCTTTAGTTGCCTTGTACGAAACCCACGGGAGAGATGGGGGTGGTGACATTGTGCCGTCACCACACGGCAACCTAAATATGGGCTAGTGCTTTGTGATTATTCTGAAAAAAAATGTTTAGGTGATTATTTTGACTGGTTACTCTCCTCTACTGACGCGATAAATGTCGATTTGAGACTAGACACTCGATATTTATCGACGATACTTGATCCAGATTATTTCTAGAAATCCAATGATCCGTATCCTCAGAGTAAATTTACTCCGAGTCCGTATCACGTGTTATGCTATTCTACACACTCGATAAATATCATTATCCTCCAAATATCACGATATATATCGAGCGTGTAGCATTCGCTAATGGCGAATGCCAATTAAACGGATCTCTGCAAGGTGTAAAACCACCCATTCAAACAAATTTATAATATAAATATTTTCACAGTAAATTAATGATAATGGTTTATAATTATTTTATAATGAAATCAAAAGTTAAAATATTTTATATTCATTACATTTTTTTATCATACATTGAAAGTAGGGAAAAAATCAAACAAAACTGGCAGCATCAACAAAATGGATTGGCCAAATTGTTTAGGCGAGTCCATTTTGTTAATTAATCATACATACATACATACATAAATCACGCCTATATCCCCGAAGGGGTAGGCAGAGGTGAACTAGCACCCACGTTTCGCCAGTTATGTTAGGTCCCATGTAATAGGTGGCGAGCCTATTGCCATTTATCGGGCACAAAAGTCGCAGTATATTGCTAGGTGGTATAAGAGGAATGGTGCTGCCCATTCCTCATCACTGATTTATCCTTAGTCGCCTTGTACGACACCCACGGGAGAGATTTGGGGTGGTGACAATTTTATTCTACTCTGCCGTCACCACACGGCTAATTAATCATTATTTATTGAAATGAGATGTATTGTGATACCTACTTGTTCTTTTATTTTTCCAACTGCTTTTTTGCTGGTGGGAACCGCCAAAGAAGGCATAATTAAATAAAAACTGTCAGCAATTTAGTCGCCTATGTCTGACGGTGGTCACTGACAGACTATGTCATCAAAATATCAAACTATGCTATTTTGGTAGAGTTTGTGCGGCTTCAGCTGACAGAATCAATAGAGGAGGAAGAGTAACTAAAATATACATACATACATAAATCACGCCTATATCCCCTTTTTTTTTTTTTTTTTGACGGAGTGGAATGCATTTACGCACCGTATCGGCCGCTAGCTAGACGGCCGACGTGTGTGGGACTCGCCCGACTCAAGATCGAGTCGGGAATACGCCACTAAGCCACTCCGGTGTCCCTCCAGCCCTTCTGGCGGGGAGAGTCTGGGGTCTGCCGCGAGGCAATTCACCAGTCACGCCTATATCCCCTAAGGGGTAGGGAGATGTGAATTAACATCCAATTATCGCCAATTGAGCTAGATCCCATGTAAAAGGTGGCAAGCCTATTGCCATCTATCGGGCACATCAATCGCAGTATATTGCTAGATGGTACAAGAGTATGCTGCTGCCCATTACTCATTGCTGTCTTTAGTTGCCTTGTACGAATCCCACGGGAGAGATGGGGGTGGTGACATTGTGCCGTCACCACACGGCAACCTAAATATGGGCTAGTGCTTTGTGATTATTCTGAAAAAAAATGTTTAGGTGATTATTTTGACTGGTTACTCTCCTCTACTGACGCGATAAATATCGATTTGAGACTAGACACTCGATATTTATCGACGATACTTGATCCAGATTATTTCTAGAAATCCAATGATCCGTATCCTCAGAGTAAATTTACTCCGAGTCCGTATCACGTGTTATGCTATTCTACACACTCGATAAATATCATTATCCTCCAAATATCACGATATATATCGAGCGTGTAGCATTCGCTAATGGCGAATGCCAATTAAACGGATCTCTGCAAGGTGTAAAACCACCCATTCAAACAAATTTATAATATAAATATTTTCACAGTAAATTAATGATAATGGTTTATAATTATTTTATAATGAAATCAAAAGTTAAAATATTTTATATTCATTACATTTTTTTATCATACATTGAAAGTAGGGAAAAAATCAAACAAAACTGGCAACATCAACAAAATGGATTGGCCAAATTGTTTAGGCGAGTCCATTTTGTTAATTAATCATACATACATACATACATAAATCACGCCTATATCCCCGAAGGGGTAGGCAGAGGTGAACTAGCACCCACGTTTCGCCAGTTATGTTAGGTCCCATGTAATAGGTGGCGAGCCTATTGCCATTTATCGGGCACAAAAGTCGCAGTATATTGCTAGGTGGTATAAGAGGAATGGTGCTGCCCATTCCTCATCACTGATTTATCCTTAGTCGCCTTGTACGACACCCACGGGAGAGATTTGGGGTGGTGACAATTTTATTCTACTCTGCCGTCACCACACGGCTAATTAATCATTATTTATTGAAATGAGATGTATTGTGATACCTACTTGTTCTTTTATTTTTCCAACTGCTTTTTTGCTGGTGGGAACCGCCAAAGAAGGCATAATTAAATAAAAACTGTCAGCAATTTAGTCGCCTATGTCTGACGGTGGTCACTGACAGACTATGTCATCAAAATATCAAACTATGCTATTTTGGTAGAGTTTGTGCGGCTTCAGTGTATGGGGAGAACACGGATTCTGTATTATTCTATATTTTAAGACTGCAAAGTAAGCTACTTCGAACTTACTTGTCGATTTTGAAACAGGCCCTATAATTATAATCTTTTTTTAAAAAAAAATGGATTGCTGTGCGTTTGTCTCGCTAAAACTCAAAAACGGCTGGGCCGATTTAGCTGATTTGGTTTTTTAATGATTGTCTTGGGCTAGGCAAGCCGGGAAAGGTGAGAAAATATGTACATAATTGCGAGGAAAATAATAAAAACAATAATTTCATTTACCCATATAAACTGCTTCCCCGTCAAACATTTGTAGTAGCTATGGCAAGGAGTTTATGGGGCTTCAGTGTATGGGGCAAACACGGATTCTGTATTATTCTATATTCTAAGCCCAAAACACATCACGCACTAGAAACTCACATTCACCCTAAATATAGAATTATACAGAATCCGTGTTCGCCCCATACACTGAATTCGCACAAACTCTATCAAAATAGCATAGTTTGATATTTTGATGACATAGTCCACAGAACACACTGACATAGTCTGTCAGTGACCACCGTCAGACGTAGGTGACAAAATTGTTTACAGTTTTTATTTAATTATGCCTTCTTGTGCGGTTCCCACGTGTAAAAAAACAGTTCGAAAAATAAAAGAACAAGCAGGGATCACATTTCATGTGTAAGTAGCACATACACATCTCATTTCAATTAAATAATGATTAATTAACGACGTAGTCTCTCTTACTGCCGCACTCAGAGACGTCAAATAACGTTAATGAATACTTAACGTCAAAAAATGACAATTCAAAACTAGTCGCTATTCTTACCAGGTCTATGGTCTAGATTTGAATGAAAAATTTTGACATTAAATACTCATTAAAGTTAATTGACGTCTCTGAGTGCGGCAGTTAGTGATCTGTGTAATTAACAAAATGGATTTTGTTGATGTTGCCAGTTTTGCTGGAATTTTTCCCTACTTTCAATGTATTATAATAAAATTAAATGTAATAATTATAAATACACATTCATTAATTTACTGTCAAAAAATTTACTGAATATACAGTACTTCTTTTTCGAACTTTTTCTAACCACAAATTTCTTTGTGATAATTTTTCCAACATGTCTTTCACAAAATAAATGTTCAAATAAAAATCAAAACAATAGGTATATAAATTGTTACTCTGTATACTAACTCTTGATACTTATCCAGCGGGCGAGAATAAAAAAATGGGCATTTTCCGACTTACATTTCATATTTAAATAATTATGTAACTATTTTAAAATTGTAAATAATATCGTTCTTTCAATACACATAATAAATAAAAAGAGATAGTTTTTGAAAATTACGTGTTTTATTTCACGAAAGGGTATTTTATGCTTATCCGTATATTACAATTATTAAGCTAACTTGACCGTTCTTCCAAGCCTAACAAAACATGAGAGTAGCGTTCTTGACTTCCGCTTCCGGTTGGTCATAGAGCCGTCCAATCAGGTCCAAGCCTTTGGAGGGGCGACGTGACGTCACATCCTCCCTACCACTACGGGGCCGCAGTGACTGCGGTCATGCTTCATTGGCGTCTTGAATTCCGAACCGTGCAGTCGTTTGTACAAATCATAAAAACGACTACCGGAAGTAAAGCGAATTTCAAACGGTGTTACTGTTCGTTAATTTTTAAATTGTCTTTTAGGTCAGCATATTATATAAAACAATATGAGCGCTGAGCCGTCTGTAAGTAAGGAGTGTGACTTACAACAGGAAAAAGTTGTTCAAACATACCGGAAAAGAAAATTAAGTATTTCAAGTTCCTCGGAGTCCGAAAGTTCGCTCTCATCGTCGTCATCTTCTAGTAAGGACGGGAAGAAACACAAGAAAAGGAAAGTAAGCAAAAAGTATCTTCGCCGCAAAAAACCGTAAGTTTGACAAAATATTTGATGAACTTAGCAAACTTAAACAACATCTGATCTCAAATAATGAACCAGCTAACGAAATTGAATCTGCTGTGAGCGGGGATTTATATCGCGAAAATTATTCACCAATACCATCTTACTCACCTGACCGAACCGAACCTAGTGAGCAAGGCATTGGCTTCAACCTATCTTTGTCAACAAAATTAAAAGAACCAGCCATTCTCCCAGCATGCCCTGAATTTTTAAAACTTTTGGAAGAAATTCAAAAATTAAACAGTGAAGATTGGAATAACGTTAGATACGCTGATGTACAAAAGCATTATTTACGTACTCCAGGTTTCACTCCTTTAGAAGCAAATGACGAAATTAAAAGATACGAATTTTCTCGCAATAATTTGTCTTCTCAAAAAGTCTTTTCCAGCATCACATTTGCTCTTCTGAAACAGCGTGAAGAACTGGAGCGTGGTTTCCGGCGTTTATTCACTGATGCTCGCGAAAGCGGCAGTATCAGCTACGACAGCCTGTACGACAAGATCTCTAATATATTTGCCAATGGCGAATATATTAAAACCTACAACGATACTCTGCAGCTGGTCTGTGGTCACCGCGCAGAGATCATTCAACACAGAAGGGAAGCCATCTTGTCGTCAGTGAAAGACCCATACCACAAGAGTATGCTGCGTAAAATACCGCCATCTACAAGTCATATGTTTGAAAATGAAAAATTAGGCAAGGCAATAGAAAAAATGGGAGGAGTTAAAAACTTATTCTGGCAAAATAAAAAGGATCGGTACAGCTCTGCCCCGCAGACTGGACATAATTTGAGCGTCGACAACGACCCAAAAACAAAAATAAGTACCCAAGGGCCTAGCCCTGGTACGAGCAAAGGCCCCAGCGCACAAGGTTCCTTTCGCGGAAGGAAGAATCAAAGAAACCATTACCAGCCCAAAAATTCTAAAGGGCCTCGAGCTCCCGTATCCCACCGGGATCAGAGAGGTAATACGCATAAGTCACGTCAATACTGACCTACACCAACTCATTTCGTGCGGCTCAACTCCATCTATTCCACTCACATTGGCAACGCCTTGGAGCCCGCAATATGTCCTCAAAATCATACACGGGTACCATATACCCTTCAAAGATATACCACCACTGAGCTCTCCGAGCACCCCCAACATTGCAACCGTACTGTCGACCGAAATGACTCGGGTAATAGACAAAATGCTGATGCAAGGCATATTAGAAAACGTCCAATACAGCCCCAGTTTTATATCACCAATATTTCTTCGTCCCAGGAGCGACAGCAGTCTGCGTCCCATATTCAACTTGAAACGCTTAAACCACTACGTTCATATGAGCAAATTCAGACTAATAAATATGCATCGAGTACCAGACTTTTTGCAAAGTCAAGACTGGATGGTAAAACTGGACATTCACCAAGCATACTTTCATGTGCCAATTGCTGCAGCCCACAGAAAGTACCTAAGGCTGCTATACAGAGGTTCCCTGCTCCAGATGATGCCATTCTGTCTGAGTTCAGCACCAAACAGCACCAAAAACGTTCGCTTCTCTGACCAACTGGATCGAGGAAACACTAAGAAAGCAAGGGATAAGAATCTTAATCTATCTCGACGAATTCTATCTTGTCAACCAAAGCAAACAACGGCTAATAGATCACGTTACCATAACTGTCAAAACCCTAGAAGCTCTTGGCTGGCACATAAACTGGAACAAATCCATACTCACGCCGAAAAGAGCAGTAGAATTATTGGGCATAGTCTGGGACCCCTGGCGGAACGAAAAATATCTGCCGCCACGACTGGTCCTCAAGCGTCAAAGGCACTAAAATCCAATCGGATGAACCTCATAGAGCTACAAAAGGTAATAGGAACCCTAAACTTCGCCAGCTTTGTAGTTCCCAGGGGTCGGCTCAACTATCGCCACCTACAAGCACACTGCAATGCACTGTTAAAGCGCACCGCCAACACGGTCGTCTTGAGTCAGACCGCACTAGACGAACTGAAGTGGTGGAAAACAAATTGCAGAAGTCGGTCGCGAATACACACGCCCCTAGTGAATCATTATCTGACAACCGACGCAAGCGACATTGGTTGGGGTGCCAAGCTGAACAATACCGACATGTCGGGGAAATGGTCATTGCAACAAAAGAACCTACATTGCAACCAAAAAGAGATGATCGCCATCTTAAACGTCTTGAATTTGCAACGACACCTACTAAAATCATCAGCAGTGTTGGTCCAGTGCGACAACAAAACTGTTGTGTCCTACCTGCGCAACGAAGGTGGCACTCAGTCGATTGCGCTAACAGATCTCACTCGCCGAGTATTTCACATATTAGACAAACATCATATACAGATGTCGATCTATCACCTACCAGGCCAGTTCAACTGTAACGCAGACAAGCTATCACGCCAGCGTTTGCCGCTGGAATGGCACCTTTTACCAACAGTGACAACTCTGATCTTTGCCAAATGGGGAAGGCCGAACATCGACTTGTTCGCGTCGAAAAATGCACACGTAGTCAGAAATTACTGCACTCTCGACAGGAACGACAAGCAGGCGACATTGTACGATGCACTCGGACAGCGGTGGAATTATCCGCTGGCGTGGGTATTTCCACCACCTTACCTGATACCCAGAGTATTGGCACACCTCAACACAGCACGAGGAGTCTATCTCGTAGTAGTCCCTCGCTGGGAAAAAGTTTATTGGAGGCCGGACTTGAAAAACAGAGCTCTAGCAGCCCCATTCACGATACAGAACCCAGATCAAGTTATGGTGGACATCTCGACAGGGTTGCCTCCCCCCAATGCCAACAAAATGACCTTGGAAATATGGAAATGTGGGGGTGGAGCGACACACTAGCGAAATGGACACCTGAGCAAAAAACCTACTATTATCTAGCTGGCGGCAATCAACACTTAAAACTTACCGTCCAGCCTGGGAGCGCTGGCTAACTTGGACAAAAGAAAATTTGGTCAAAACGAATAGCCCCAGCGGGTCTGATCTAGCGAGATTCTTAACCGACCTAAATCAAAAGCAAGGCTTGGCTCTTAGTACTATCCAGGTTCACAAGTCCGTAGTATCAACTTAACAAGTAACTTAGTTTAAAGTTACTTGTTAAGTTTGGGTCACAGAACGGTGACCCAAACAACAGGTATAAACTAAGTTCCCATGCACTCGTAAAACAGGTCCTGAAAGCCATCGGCTTAGCCAAACTAAAGCCACCTAAGCCTCCAATCTGGGATATTAATTTACTCGCTCGGCACTTATCAAATAATAATGTTGACACAAAGAGCCTTTTTGAAGCTTCCAGTCATCTAGCAGTTATACTCTTACTGTGTTCCGGAAGAAGAATTCTCATGAATTCTTCTTATGGTGATACCTTTAGTAGGGTCAGATCATTCTGACCCTACTAAAGGTATCACCACAACATCTAACAATAACAGATGACGCAGTAATCCTTTGGCCCAGTTATGGATCTAAAACGGACACATCAAAACATCGGCAATCTGGATGGAGGTTGTCACAAAATAAAGAAAATAAAAGTCTAGACCCAACTCACTGGATCAAGCACATGATAAAGCTATCAGAGCACAGAAGATCAAAAGCTAATACTGACAATTTATTTATTACTGGCCATGGCAAACCGAAACCGGCTTCTAGAAGCGTTAAAGCCGGATGGATGAAGCGCCTTCTACAACAAGCTAACATACAGGCTACGCCTGGTAGCTTTAGGTCAGCTGTGGCATCAAAAAACTGGATGGAAAACTTCGCTCTAGAAGACATCCTGGCGAGGGGTAACTGGAAATCATCCAACACATTTCAAAAATATTATAAGCGTGAAGTGATCCAACCTGACAATCGCAACGAATCGTTAATTACTAAATTGTTTAGCCCAATTAATGATTAAATTACCGACGATTGCTTGTACTTTCATAACCATTCTGAACATTAAGCTGATTGAGTAATCATCTCTTCATTACAAATTGCAAATATATTTCTCTCGAATTTGTTTGTTTTCATCTTAAATAACCTTTATCACCACGCACTACGTCACAAATAGCATAAAAATGACAGTTATATTTGCGTATCAGACACAATCGCGCGTATATGCTCATCTTACAGTAATATCACATTGGCGTCCTCCCTACCACCAGGCGATAACAAACACATCTCTCATGTTTTGTTAGGCTTGGAAGAACGGTCAAGTTAGCTTAATAGGAACGTTTTACCTACCAATAAAACGTTTATTAAGCATACTTACCTTCTTCCAAGCCTAACATTTTCTAAACACCGCCTGGTGAAATGAAGCATGACCGCAGTCACTGCGGCCCCGTAGTGGTAGGGAGGATGTGACGTCACGTCGCCCCTCCAAAGGCTTGGACCTGATTGAACGGCTCTATGACCAACCGGAAGCGGAAGTCAAGAACGCTACTCTCATGTTTTGTTAGGCTTGGAAGAAGGTAAGTATGCTTATTAAACGTTTTATTGGTAGGTTAAACGTTCCTATTTAAAAGTATAACTGTAGTAGTGATATGTTGACACAAAACCATTATTCGAATCAGTATGAGCAGTATAGTGAAATATGTATTTTAATTTACCCTCAAATGAGCGAACTCTCCCTAAATTAGCAACACATTCCGGGATGAAGTATGCGGTCGCGGGGGGTTGCGAATCGTTTTTGGACACAGTGAACACCAAACGTCATCGCCTGTACTGTACGCTCCTTCTGTATTATTTTATATTCTAAGGTTTTTTGGGCTTCAAGATTGGCCCTTGCGTGATTAGGTGTTTGAATTTGAGGTCCCAGGGTACATAAGAAATGAAACATTTTTACGGATTTAACTCGCTTGTTTTTGACTGTTACTGTTGTGCAAAGTTGCCGTGCAATATTGTACCTACTTACCTACATGTTGAGCGTCACTAATTGTATTCTCTTTGGTCACTAATAGTTGTAGAGGATTTAGGCTTTCTACATTTTTAATCATACCTTTAAAACTACAATTATTATTTTATATAGATATTTTGATAACTTTTACATAATAGAAAATCGTTCAAAACATTCGTTTTACAATGTTTAAGAAATAACGTAAGTTTTCTCAAAATCAAACATTAATAATAAACCATATTGTATAATTGTAAATAAAATAAAATACGCTAGGTCGGACGTTATCTAGCTATGTAGGGGGTGAGCATAACATCTGGATACCTATTTAATTTTTTATTAATATTATATTTTTGAGTTACTGTTGATAAGATTTTTTAAATCGAGATTATTAGGTAAGGGTTCATAATACCATTTTAGATCTTCTTCATTTATTTCACTCAATGTCTTTGGCTTCCATCTTGGCTTATTATCCTTGTCTATAAGTAAAGCTCTAACACCTAAAAATACATTAATAAACATTTAATATAAATTCCACCTTTTATTTAGACCTAAAGTTAATTAATATTGAGTCATACACACCTTCCTTGAAATTGTAGTTCTTAGATAGACGAGTAACTAATCTATATTCCATTTTGAGACATGACCATAAATCTAACGTTGCTCCCAGGTGTAACGCTTGTAATGTTAATTTTAGAGTAAGAGGGCACATTCCATGGATAATCTGAAATAAGAATTTATTTTAAAGGATAAAATAATAAAAATAGAATTTTAAAGACTATCATTGACCAAATTGTATGGTATTTGCATTCAATACACTTGTCGGATTATAAATAATAATCGCCTGTTTATGAGTTGGTGAACCATAGTCTTATTAGTTTCGCCGTAACCTAGTGTATTATGACATGAAATGCCGTTGTTATTATTTTATTGGGTAGACTGCATGTCATTAGGTACCGTTTTGTTGGCTTGTTGGGTTAGGTGGGAACTTAATTATGGATATAATGAATGGAGAAGAGAAGTGTTCGTGAATCAATCGATTTCTATGCTTTCCAGATCCATCACTTAAAACAGCATGGAGTACCTAATTAAATAGCATTACTTTTACAAGGTGATATAGGTCATATAGTTATCCACATTATTGCCTTTTACTAGCTTAAAAGGGCTTAATATTTAACTCATGTAACGTAATTTAAAAACTGAAACGTAACTGAAAATTTTAAATATACCGCAATTATTTCAGTGGACCATTCATTATTTATTTGCTCGAGACGGGCAATGACCTCTTCTATACTTTTAGGTGCAAAACAATAATTGATGTTTTCTAAGTGTGATGCCAAAGTAAAATCATTAGATGCGACGTTAAAATTAGAAAGAACATTTTGTATATCAGCATCAGTACTACAATTCGATAATTGTATTTCTAATATTGGCAAGCTTTTACTTGGCACAAAATGTGTGGCTATTCCTGCTATAATAGCGTCTTCGCCTCGTAGTTTATTACCTGAAAAAATACAGTTATTTAATTTTTTATCAAGCATCTCATAGGTACTCATACATTGTACATAGTAATCTAATCTTCTTACTTGTCAAGGCTAAATAAATACCAATGTTGTAAGGTAGTCGGGGCAGAAAATAGGTCCCTCCAACGTCAGGAATCAACCCGATTTTGGTTTCCGGCATTGCCACTACCGTGTTTTCGGTTGCTATTCTATATCTTCCGTGCACAGAAACACCTAATCCGCCCCCCATGGCGACTCCATCAAGAAATGCTATGTAGGGTATTCTATATTTTTTTATCATATAATTTATGTTATATTCCACAAGTGCGAAAGGTGAAGCCTCATTTACGTTCACCACCTCTTTTAGATCTCCTCCCGCACAAAATGCATAGCCAGCTCCCTTTATTATAACAAGTTGTTTTGATTTCTCCCATTCTTGGAGCTTAGGCAACATGTTACTGAGTATAGTGGAGTTCAAAGCGTTTAATGCTTTTGGTCTGTTTAAGGTAATAACACCAGCATTATTTATATTTTGAAATAAAACTTCCGTTCTATCTGTTTGTAGAGACATTATGAGGAGTGCCTGGAAAATACAATTCAATTTGGTTATCTACAAAACAACATCTGAGGGTACTTTATGTTCCTAAATAAATTAGTTCATTTTCGTGCTCTGTCTTGAGAGTATGGAAATGGGAAACCTTTATTTTCATAGAGACTGGCCCAGATTATATGCTTGGATCTAGTCGAGCCCGGCAACCAAGCCGTTTTATAATATTTCATAAAGATCAGCAGCATTGCTTGCATTTGTTTGGCGCGCTTTCAATGGTCTCAGTCAGATTTTTTTCGATAATTCAAAAATTATTTCAAAATGGCTTTAGTGCAGTAAAAGTGGTGTTATTTTGATGCATAAGCATCCGTGCTGATGTGCATGTACGTAGAATCATTGAAAATAAGTCTTGTGATGTGTTTGGCGGTGAGAATTTTATAGTGGTTTTTACCACCTCATCAGTCGGCATCATGAACTATCTTGCCATTCAATTCGCGCCAAGCACTCCCTAGATACGTTAAAATATGTGGCACCCATATTTTAACGTAAAATTCATTTCATTCATACATTTCACCCATTATATACACTATAGACTTGGCTGTATGAGCTAGACCCTTTGCTTTCCCTAAAATATAGCGAGAATAAAAAAAAAATGTCACAAAATTGTCATGTCAATTTAATATTTGAGTGATTCTAATTAAATAAATAAATAATAGGGAAAAATAATATTAATTCTAAGACGTAGATTTTAATTGAATAAATATTTAAACACGGCATGCAATGAAATGAGCTTAAAACAGTTACAGAAATATACTGATAGAAAGATAGACGAGGATTTCTAAAACTTATTTTTCTTGTAATGCAAACAGCAAGATGGACAAACTTACAGTAATTTCAGGGACCCTTTTTATGGCTGCCGATGTTTTTGCTATCGTGAGCCTGGCTATGCCCGATTGGATAATTACAGATGTCGGAGGTAATAAAAGATTTTGAAGTAACACCATGAATATATTAAAAAAAAAATATATTGTATTCTATAGCATTACGACTATGAATACTAATAAAATACGTGATATGTAAATTGCAATATTTAAGGATAAATTAGTGATGAGGAATGGGCAGCAGCGTCCTCTTATACACCACCTAGCAATTAACTGCGACTTTTGTGCCCGATAAATGGCAATAGGCTCGCGACCTATTTATTACATGGGACCTAACATAATTTGCGAAACGTGGGTGCTAGTTCACCTCTGCCTACCCCTTTGGGGGATAAAGGCGTGATTTATGTTTGTAATATTTAATAGAAATAACTTTTTAAACAATGTGTTTGAATAAAAATGGTGTTTTGATTTTAGGTGACACTCGTCTTGGGTTGATGTGGTCATGTATAACTCTGTATAATCGCCCACAAGTTTGTTTTACCCCAGATCTACAGCCTGAATGGTTATTAGCTTTAATTTGTATTTTTATTGGCTGTATTTGTATAACCACAACTGTGATATTATTGGCTTCAAGTCATTTTGATCGCAATGTTATCCCATATGCTCGATGGGTAGGATTTGCAGCAAGTAAGTGAAATGTTATAAAAAACAAAAATATAATTTTTGGAGAATCTGTTCTGGAAATACTTTTTTTTTCAGTGGTGGTCTTCTGTTTAGCAGCAGTTATATTCCCTATGGGATTTCATGTTGATGAGATTGGAGGTCAACCCTATCAGCTACCTAATAGCCATCAAGTTGGAATTTCATATATCTTATTTGTTTTATCTTTATGGATAACTGTTATATCAGAACTTTTTGCAGGAAAAGTATGCTTACCTCATTTTTAATTTCAATGATTGTGATATGACATTATTTTATACTTTGTAAGTTATAGGGGTTATTTATATTTATGTAAAATATAATACTTTAATTAGATAAGTTTATTGAATAATATACTGGGTGTAACAAAGAGGTGTAGTTATGTTTGAAAGGGTTATTCAGGCTATCAAATTGAACAACTTTCGCCATGGGACCAAAATCGAAATCTCAGAAAAAAAAATCACTTCCTCATACTAAACCGAGAACCAGCTGACATCAGTTTGTAGGGGGGTGTTTATTTATTCTGAGATTTCGATTTTGGTCCCTTAGCGAAAGTTGTTCAGTTTGATGGCCTGAATAACCTCTTTAAATATGACTACACCTCTCTGTTACACCTTGTATATCACACACTTACAGTGGCACATTTCAAAATACTTATTTATTAGAAACGGTAAAAAATATTTAGTGGATCTCTATCTGAATGATTATCAAGTACTTTTTCTTTAGATAGAGATTTTTAGACAGGAGTAAAATCAGATTTAAGGTGAGTTTTCAGCTCAGATTTCAGTAATAACCCTACCCTACTACCCTTTATCTAAGAGTGTGATAAATACATAGTTAAAAAATGTCCATGTTATTGATTAGACGTGCTCTAACATTCCTTCAGTATAATAATTTAAGTAATTAAATGTATGATAAAAATTTTATATACTGCTAATGTAATAATATTACTTATGCCAATAAATCATTTAATATAAGTAATTTTGTTGTAACCCCTCCTTTGGTAACCTTAGAATAAATACCAGCATCATCTTCTACAAATTTCATTTAATTTTGAACAAAACAACTAAAATTTTTAATTTATATTTTTTTGAGGTTTTTTTATGGTTTGTTCTACTAAGGCCTAGAACTAGTAGGCCTGTTAAAAAATCTTTGTTCATTAACTTGTAATTATTCATCTTTATTTAAAAAAAGTTGAAATGTTTTTAATGAATGATGTAGCCTATGGTTCAACTGTGACGTGCTTAGCTTATCACTCATCTCCATTCTCAAACGTCACAACCACAAATTATACCCAAATATACTGTATAGTCTATGAATTATACTATAGGTATAGACTGTCACAACCTTAGAATAATAGTCACAACGATGGATAGGATATGTGCTATGATGACTGATCAAATTTTACACATAGTGAAATATTTATCAAAAAAAGTAAATTATATTTGTAACTATGTACTTACTTTTTATATTGTGTAAAAGTTTCGAGGTTATGTATAACAACCCAACCAAGCCCCGCAGCGGCGACCTTGAGACTATTAGCGCGATATTAAATTTTATAACTAGACAGCAGACTTAATTCATATCAATATGAATTAATTGCATGCCGAGGAACTGATAACTTTAATTTAGGTATTTGTTGCTAAGAATAAGCTCAAATTTAGCTAACTAACAATAATAGGTAGGTTCGTTAATCGTTCGAAATGGATTAAACGCCGTGTAGTGACGACAGAGCAGAATACAATTGTCACCACCCCCGGTCTCGTACAAGGCGACTAAGAATAATGAGTAATGGGTAGCAGTATTTCTCATACCTAGCAATAGGTAGGTATACTGCTATTTTGTGACCCATAGATGGCGGCATTAAGTTCGACCTTGCCTAATTGGTGAAAAGTTGGTGATTCATTCACCTCTGCCTACCTCTTCGTTGAATATAGGCGTGATTTATGTATGTATGAAATGGATTAAAGTAAATCTGAGATATAGTATAGATATACGGCGGGTCCCGATATTCTATCAATATAACAGTTGAAGATTAGACACATTACAGCTTAGCAACTTCTGTTTTATCGTACCTAATATACTTAACAAAAAATGCCAGGCAAATATATTTTTATAAACTTTAGTAAGCTTACTTTTAACTGTAGATAGAATAGACTATCACTGCACAAAATGTCTACTGGTATCAAAATGCCCTTTTCTCAGAATTCTTAATTCGCAAAAATGAAAATAGAATAACAAATATGGCAAAAATACCAACAATTATTGAAAAAATTCGATAGTTTATTTGTAATAATTTTCAAAAGATAATCATTTTCTTGAAATGATTATTGTAATTCTTATACACAATGACGCTTCTTTAAATGTCTGATGGTGGTGTTACATATAATAAAGCAAGTTTGAATTACAATTTTTGTGTCACACCAGACCATAAAGGCGGTAAAAAAGAAAGCCTCAGATCGCATATTTATCACCAAATGCGTGTGATCTGAGACATTATTTGATTTACCGCCCTTGGTATGGTATATATTCTACTATTACTGCTTTCTAAAAGAGTATTTTGAGAGAGGTACTTTTAAGTTTTCAAATGTTCAAGCCATAATCCTCACTAGGGTACCTTTATATCTCTGGAATCTCTTATCGACTATTTCTGAGATTTAGCATGTCGTTACGACTATTTCATAACTATTTTTTGGAACCTAAACCAATTCGATAGACTTTACCGTATGCTTGCACCAGAAGTGAGGATTACATCTTGACGTTCAAGCCATAATCCTCACTAACCTATAGCTATAACGCCGAAACTAAAGATACTACAATTTTTTTTACTTGTACTATTTCAAAACTATTTTTTAGCGTTGTCAAAATTTGTTTTCATTGAGATTTCAAATATGAGGATTCCAGCTTGAAGCACACCAAGCTTGAGGTTCGCATCCTGGTAGGGGCAAACGTGGGATAATGACAGTAGTTTGTTCTTGAATCATGTTTAATTGTTATTGCAGTGTATTATTTTTTACCAGTCACCTGGTCTTCATTACGCAAACTTTTCAGTTACTTTTGTTCTAAATTATAGGAAGTGGGATTTTCCGTACGCGTAACTGCCGGAAAATGCCCTTTCTAGGCCCGCTGGAAGGACGGGGATGTGGACAAGTCTCTCTCCACCGCTTGAGTGTTTTGTCTCGGGATTTAGAGCGAGAGGAAAAGATTTTCTTTCCCCCGACGGAGATGTGCCCACGTCCCGTGCTACGAGGGCTGGCTGGTGTAACATAAAACATGTTTTGTAGCTCAGTATAGTAGAAATGGCGAAGAGATATCGTTAGGGCCGGCACCCATTGGCGGCACAGCATGGCAAGGTATATTTAGGCGACGAATAAAAATATAAATAAAGAGTATGAAAATATGGCTGAAAAAACAAAAGCAATGCCGTGGGATGCTTAGACATGCCGTGTCGGCAGCCTTTGGAACGCCTCGGCATCCCTAGGTATGCTTTGGCAGTCTTCGGGATACCGAGAAATAAGACAAGACCTAAGAACGCCTCGGCACGCATAAGGATACCACGGCATTGTTACCGCCAGTGTGCGCTTACAGGTAGGGATGCCGAAGATGACTTGCCATGCCGTGCCGCCAATGTGCGCCGGGCCTTACGCGAATAGAAGTTGTCTCTTGGTGAATTTGAAAGACTCTTGGCTTGTTTCACAATTCACGGGTATATTCTGGGTAGCTTACTTGGTAGATCATTTAACAGTTTAATATGAATTAAGTCAATTGAACTGCCAAGTAAGAGCAATTCAGAACTTACCCGTCGATTACTGTTTCATAATCGACAAGTTCTAAGTAGCTTACATGGAAATTCAATTGAGCTAAATTTCATATTTAGGGTCTGTTTCACAATCGACAAGTAAGTTCGAAGTAGCTTACTACGCAGTTCAATTGACATATATTTCATATTACAACTGTCAAATGATCTGCGAAGTAAGCTACTTCGAACTTACTTATCGATTGTGAAACAGGCCCTTAAAATGTCAAATGATCTGCCAAGTAAGCTACTCAGGACTTGTCGATTGTGAAACAGGTCCTTAAAGTTGTAATTATATGCTGAAACTGATAAAAATACAGCATCAAGGACAATATTAAATCGCTGTAAATAAAATTGGTATTCCGGAACGAATTGTAGCATTGTATAACTACATACTATAATAATACAAGCATTAATAAGAAAACAATATTTATTATAAATTAAATACTAAAATTGCTTGTGTTCTATATTTACAATTTAAATTCATGGGTGATTACAAAATTTACACTTATATTTACAATTTGATAGAATGAAGTATTTTAAAAGTTTCAATTGTTTATCATAAAAAATTTCAGTTCATTTGCAATCAGGGTCACAGGGTCTTGCTTCTCCAGTAGTGGCTCCTCTTGATTCATCTTCTTCTAAGACCTGCTTGAAATGTGGGCTGCAATCTATTTTATTCCTTATGCTGTTCTAGCTGATGAGAATTGCTGTTGAGAGAATGAGATGCAGCCAGAGAATTGCTAAAGTGTTGAACCCTGCATTTCCATGTACTCGATGTAAACACGTAACAACAATAACTTAACGACACGAGAACACCATCACTGATAAAATTATATACCCCCTACACTCAGGCTGCTGGTCTTGCAATCTATTTGATTCTGATCGCTACCAGTATATGTTAGAGGGAATTTCTGAAGAAATTCCAAGGTCTTAGCATTTGATTCAAACGCCAACTCTCGAGTGATGAAATCCACAGGAACCGACTGCCTGTAGCTGAACATAGAATACAAAATTAAAACACAAATCCAGGACTGTTGACAGTCCTGAAATAAAAGTGTAAAATGAAGTGTTGATGGTAGTTTTATTTAAGATAACCTGTTAATATTTGACTAAACCATTGTTACAAATTTATACTTGCATAGAGCAAATCATGATCTTAAAAAAATCCGCATTTGCCTTTAAGTAAAGGCAAACCTGGATTTTTTTAAAAATAATTTATTTGTTATTATTACTAATAAAAATATTAGTAAGTTTATACCCACAAAGTTCATATTCTCTGAAGTTATAGTACATTCAGAAAATATTTTATTAAATCAAGACAGCGCTTGTAATTATTTAATTTATTTATCAATCTGCTTTAAATGTTAAACAAATGTTAAAAAGTAGTATTTTTCATGTATATAACATTATTTATTTTATTTTGAACATCAATCAAATTTCACTTCATAAAAGTATAGATGACTTCTATTATACATTTACTGTTGTTTGACTGTATTCTTATTTCTTAATTAATTATGTAATTATAGGAATGTAGAATATTTTCAATATACTGCAATAACTTTCTATTTCAAATTAAATTTAATGGACCATTAATTTTAATAATTATATTTTGGTCCCAAGTAAATGAAATTGCTTCTGAACCTGAACAGGTTTTGACATTTCCATTTTAATACTAAAAAAATATAATGTTATTGAAGAAAGCAGACCTATGGGATGAGTATCTAGAGCAAATTAAAATTTTATTAAGCATAAAGTATGATAAAACGACATACGACTTTATGATGTATTTCAGGTAAAGTTTCCTTTCTCTTTCCACGAACCAATCCATTAAATATCCAGCCATAAGAGGGGCGGTTTTATAAAGTAGGAAAAATTTATGCAAATTTCCTGTGGCCCATGCACATCTAGTTTCAAGTGCATGTTTAATACATTCATCTTGTCTTTCCTCTTTTGACAGACTTTGAAATATTGTAGTGATATCTGAAAAAAAGAACCAGTGTATTAATATAAACTAACAATACATTATACTAATATATTGAGTGATATCAATTTAAAATACCTAGAGTATTTTTTGTGAATATGTAGTATAATATACGGTATGCTGCAAATTCTGAAGTATTTGTTGTGCATTCAGGTAACTCATAATACAACATTTTTAATTGAGTTTGACATTGATTGAATTCTTCATGGTCTCCCTTTTCCAATGCTATTCTTGCATGTGTTTCATAAACTTCTACAGTGAAACTATCTCGAATTCCTTGTACCTAAAAATTAAACAAAAGAAATTAACTTATGAAAACCAAATTAACAGGTAACTCTAGTGAAACAAAATATTTGATGCTCACTGTTAAATCTTGTCTAATTGATTTCAATTGATCACATGCATATCTGTAGTCTTGTTTATCTATCCATCGGTCCTTTACATTTCTTAAGGATGTCCTCAAAACTGATACAGGCCGCACTTCACATGCTTCTGGTGCTTTGGTTAATCTCAAAAATGATTTTTCAATATCCAAGCATGTACCCACTATATGCATATCATTTAAGTCATAGTCTCCTTCTGTGTCTTGAATGATAGGCCTTCTCTGGCTGGGTTCTATCCTTTTGCCTGCTTGTATGGAACTGGCTATGGAGGGTACAGTACTATTATTTCCAAATCTTTCAGCTCTTTTCTGTAATTTTTCTGCATTTCCTGGAACATCTTCAACAATAAATTCACTGTAATTACTTTTCTTTTTCTGATTTTTGTATTTATCTGTTTTTTTTTGGTCCAAAGACAATCTGTCTTTGACTTTTTGGCGACTCTTGGTTTTAAAAGATTTCTTGTCTTCAATTTCATCACCAGAAGTCGAGGAACCGCTGAAATATATATTGAAAATTAATTTTGACTGAAGCTATAAAATAATAAAACTTTTTTAGTAAAAACATAATTAAAGATGTGTATAGTATAGTTTTCAAACAATGCACATGAACATAATTTGAAATATTTTATTACAAAAACTTAGTTAGATCCACTTAGTAGTCAATTTAGTCAAAACTTATTAAAATAAATAATTACCTTAGGCGTTTCCTGGGAGGACTTCTGGATTTTGATCTACTTCTAGAATGTTGCCTACGCCTCCTTGGAGGTGATGATTTATGAGTACTAAAACTGCGACCAGTAAGATTTTTATTCTTAACCAGGTCAGGTTGAGGTTTTTGGTATAAAGACAAGGTACCTCTTACAGGTTTAACTGTTAGATTATTACGCTCACTGTGAACACTAGGAATGGGCTCTTCGTCCCAGTTTCTAGTCCATATTTCATCCTTATTTGCAGCTGCTGTTATTCTACCCTTTAGACATATATCAATCTGATCACGATCAAAAGTAGTTTTGCATTTTTCATAACACCTTTTGATGTATCTTTCAAGGCTCTCAGGCCAGCTTCCAGTAGAGGATTGACTTAATGAAGAAGATTTCAGGATATTTGGACTTTCATTAATATTGAGATCCTCCTCAGAATTCTTTTCATTTACGATCTCATTTATGGGCTCTGGGGGCTCTGGGATATCTTCAGTAGCTAAAGGAGGAGGTAAAGGAACATCTAGAGGAGGTGGAGGTGGTTTTGGCAAGTCTGGTGGAGGGCAAGGTGGTAGTGGAGGAGGTGGATGATTTGGCAAAGGTGGCATAGACACATTTGAAACACCATTGCAATTAAACTCATCAAATAATTTATTTCCTTTCTTGCGTTTCTTTTTAGAACCACAATTATTGTTCAAAAGTGGATTTTCATTTGGAGGAATAGGAGTAGGTTTTCTATGTCCATTAAGATTAAAACGAATAGGATTTTGTTGATTAAAAAAAGGTCGATTAGTGTCAAGGGGTGACATTCCTAACAAAGGGCTAGGCAATGGTGGTTTGGGGAATTGTGGAGAATTAAAAGAATTATTTGGATCTTTGTTTTGTTGAAACTGTTGGAAATTATTATTAGGAAACATTGGGTTTCCCATCTGATTGAAATAGTTGTTGTAGTAAGGTGGATACATTCCACCATAAGCGTTGTACTGATTGTAAAGACCATACATCCACGGGTTGTGATTTGGTGGCATACCACTCATAGTTTGTATAGGAGGGTCTTTGTTATTATCCGCCATAATGTATTTGAAAAAACTTACTGTGGTTTATTGGATGGTTAAGTTTTTTAGTTTATCACACAATATCAACTATTTTCTTTCTTCAGTCAATTATTCATGAAGTGGTGACCTAAAACGAATTTTTCACAAAACAAAATGGCGTATTCTGCACAGAACAGACAAAACAGCACCAGGGTTGCCATTTCGAAATTTTAAGTTGCCGTGTTATGATATCTGAATTGCCGTGTTTTGGAATAAAAACTACAAAATTGCCGTGTAGTCTTCGTCGTCTTTGTCCAATTTATATTTATTTTTTCCTTCATATTTTTAATCATTTGTTTCGTTGGTTTGAAATTTACGCAATTTCCTTGGGATCGGATAAAGTGCTTGGCTAACAAAGTACCATTTATTGTGGAAGTAATAATTTTATTTTCTTGTTTTTGTTTTAATCGAATTGACCTCACTGAAAATTCTTTCATAGTCTGCATTGGCGGGTGGAAGGGATAATACGCTAAAGACAAAACCGGCTAAATTTTCGCAACCGAGTTCAGTAGGCCTATTCCCTAACTTTTTTTGACAGTTGAAAGTGATGATCACCGAACTATTTACTTATCCATTACTACTTTTCTATAATGCTATTGTGACACTTGTCCTGTGATAACAGCAATGTATCAGTAAATAGTTCGGTGATCATCACTTTCAACTGTCAAAAAAAGTTAGGGAATAGGCCTACTGGTTGCGTTAAAACTTTTGACCAAAAGTTAGCAGTAGATCTTTATCATGTATGTGCTTTTCAAAAAGTTAGAGAATGAAATCAATACCATAAAGAATGAATGAAGTGTGTGCGAATCTAATTCCAAATGCGCGTCGGGATTTCCCCGCTGTCTCATAGAGTCATGACTACGTCTAGTCTAGTGATGTGCCATGTGCGTTATAAGTCGGAATTGGAAAAAAAATTTAATCATAGGATTTCCGTGTTTTAGAACACGGCAATGAATATACTGCCGTGTATCGTGTTTTATTGCTGAAAAGACCCAAATTGCCGTGTAACACGGCAATTGCCGTGTAAATGGCAACGCTGGACAGCACAAAAAAGGCCACATGTCATGTAAGCATAGATAATTAATATTGATGTTTTTTTTTAATTCTCCCTATATTTTAGGGAAGGCAAAGGGTCTAGCCCATACAGCCAAGTCTTTAGTGTATATTTTATCTGTAGTCTTATGAAATAATGACTGGGTGAAATATATGAATGAAATGAATTTTACGTTAAAATATGGGTGTCACACATTTTAACGCATCTAGGGAGTGCTTGGAGCGAATTTAAAGGTAGCAGAGTTCATGATGGTGCCTGTAGGCCTATTCCCTAACTTTTTTTGACAGTTGAAAGTGATGATCACCGAACTATTTACTAATACATTGCTGTTATCACAGGACAAGTGTCACAATAGCATTATAGAAAAGTAGTAATGGATATGTAAATAGTTCGGTGATCATCACTTTCAACTGTCAAAAAAAGTTAGGGAATAGGCCTACTGATGAGGTGGACAAAATCACTTTTTAAAGTAGTCTTCACCACAACATCAAACACATCATAAGACTTATTTTCAATGATTCTGCATAATTGTACATCAACACGGATGCTTGTGCATCAAAATAACACCACTTTCACGGCACAAAATCCACTCTGTAACAATTTTTGAATTAGTGAAAATAAATCTGACTGACACCACGAAACGCGCCAAACACCTATTGATGTTTTTTTAATCCGTTTACCTTTCCTGGAACCATGTCTTTTTGGAACTTTATTCATTACATTTTCATTTATACTTTTCTAATGTATGAAAGTAAAGTAAAGAAAGTATGAAATGAATGAATAAAATTAATGGATGAAATGAATGAATGATATTAATGCATGAAATGAATACATCAAATTCATTCCACATTAAAATATCGGTGTCACACATTTGACGTATCTAGCGAGTGCTTGGCGCAAGTCGAATCTGTTACAAGTTACATCTCTGTTAGGAGTTGGCGACTAATGAGGTGGTTAAAACCACTATAAAAATCTCAACATCAAACACATAACAAGACTTATTTCCAATGAATCTGCATAATTGCACAACAACACAGATGCTTGTACAAGTGCAAGCATTGGTGTCACCAAGTACAGGAATCACATCTCTAAGAGAATATGGTCCCTATGTTAACACAATATAGATAAACATCATCATATTGCCATTGCCATGGTCCCGGCTGTATCTGCAGTCCTTAAAACCCACCAACTCGCACTGGGCCAGCGTGGTGGATTATGGCCCAATCTTCCTGTATTCTCCCATCCATAGGGAAGGCCCGTGCCCGTGATACACGTCAATAGGTACGTCTTATATATAGTCACCTACCTATCTGACGATCACTCTGTTCCTATTTACCAGACCATCAGGGAGACCGATGACATCTTATCGATCATCCGTACCCGGGTTGACCAGTGCCTAGGCGGAACTCCTACCTACAGGGTTTCCTAGAGATTAGATAGCTTGTTTCATAACGATTTCAGAAACACAATAGTTATAAATAGCTTTCATACAACATTTTAGACATATTTTCATTTTATTAAGTCGCGCCGTTTTTGCAAGGGGTCATCATAAGTCCAGCTGACGTAAGCGCGAAATTGCACAAAATGGCGGCGACTGTGAACGGGATATGTAGATCAGTCATACACAATCAAACATGTGTAGCAATGGCCGCAGCCTAGTGGTATACAGTGTGGAAAGGAACCATGGGCCCTGGAGGGAAAGTACCCTAAATTTTTAAGATAGCTCAATTTGCTGAAATAAAAAATTCCTTTATTTTTAAAAAGAATCGTAACTGCCAGATTTGTTTCTTAAAAGCATCTTCACTTTTTAGTATGAAGTTGGCGTTCTTCTCCTAGAGTAATAGTGTTCTGTGGTAACTGCATTCACAGAATTCTTAAAAAGCTTACCTGAACCGGGAATCCAACCAAGTAAAAAAACAAAAAAAATGATACTCGCCATTTTATTTTACTAATCGATGCAGTCGATGATAACGATAATTTTTCTCTGAGAAACATACCTAATATAGTCTTATAAATAAAAAAAAAACATGAAATCATTTACTTTTACTCTCGAATACCTACGTTTAATTCTTACGAGAATCTTATTTTATTAGAATTGAGAGATGCTTATAATATGGAAGAAAATATCACCTAGCAAGAGGCTAATAATTTAACTAATAAATTCCATATAAAAAATGTGCAGATTACGATGTTCTTGTGGTCTTCGTATTAAATGTTTTTTTAAACCTCTGACATTTACCTAAAAGTTTTTCACCATTCGCGCCAAAACTTTTCTCGACGGTATTTGTCTATTCATTCATCATTGTAGGTACTTTACTTGGAATCATTGAAATGAATGCTACTATTAAATCTAATTGCTCTTGATTTGACTGAAAGGGAACATTCCTTTATTTTTAAAAAGATACAAACTGCATTAACAGATTTACTCGAATAGCGGGAATCTAATCAACTAACAAAATCAAAAATTAAACCTCGCCATTTTATTTTACTAATCGATGCAGTCGATGTTAACGATAATTTTTCTCTCAGAGACTAGGGTCTTAGAATTAAAAAAAAAACATTCAATCTAATACATATTTATTGTACTTTTACTTTCAAACCTTATGAGAATTTTATTTTATTAAAATTGAAAAAAACAAACGAATATGGAAAAATATCACCTAGCAAGAAGCAGATTATGATGTTCTTGTGGCCTTCGTACCAAATATTTTTTTAAACCATTTTTTAAACATTCTAAGTATTTCACCATTCGCGCCGAATTTTTCTCGACGGTATTTGTCTATTCCGATACCTTTCATCATGCCACTGAATAGCTAAAATGTATACTTCCATTAAATTGAATTGCACTTGTTAAACCATTATTTGAATAATTAATAACACAAAATATCTTATTTATTATGAAATGGTGGCAAAACAAAACAAAATCGATAGAAATTACCAAGGTGTTCGCTTGAATTTCAAAATTGCCTTAGAATGCTGCACCGTAAACAAATTAAAAACTTAATGTTAGATTTCATAATATTGTTTCTTTATAAGACCCTGTTTCTGAGAGAAAAATTATCGTTAACATCGACTGCATCGATTAGTAAAATAAAATGGTCGATTCCCGGTTCGGGTAAGTTTTTTGAGAATTCTATATCATAAATTGAGCTATTTTAAAGATTTAAGGTAATGATAATGTTAAAAATGCTAAAAGAACATCACATGATTAATGGATGGCCCCGATTACACAAGACCATTGAGTTATAAAGTAATAGTAATTCAATGCACAAGACATGGTTGCCGATTTTCAAAACCTTTCCCTAAAACATTGTAAATGTTCTAGCTCTTTTAGCTTACTAACAAAAAGGAATAAATAAAAATTAACGACAGGACTGATTTAAAATAATAAAAAGGAACTTTGATTTCATGCAATTTCGTGTATTATACAACATTTAATACAATAGGTTGATACATACATCGTACCTAAATATTATATCAGTATAATCGAGTCCATAAGATCGCCATTGTCATCGTTCAATACCATGTTTGAAAAATGTGTGAAATGATCTCATTTTTGCGCTTGCATTTGTAGGGGATATTTAATTTTGTCATTGTATTATGCGGAAGCGGGTGGAGGAGCGTTGCTGACCGTGTTGGTGGTGGCGGTAGACGCGGTGTCATCTGGTTCATCTATTTGCAGCCAGGGCATGCGACGTTGCAGCTCTTGCCTGTATTAAGGAATTTCACTAATTACAACACAAATAGTTACGTTACAAGGAAAAGATTCTTGGTAACATTTTTAATTTTTTCTTTCTTTCTGACATTTATAACATATCTACATAAAATGTTCAAATAACAAGCAAATGTTAGTGGTAGCGTTGTTTAAAAATTACTGTTTAAAGTCATTAATGAAATAAGAGCTAATATTCATTCAGTCAGTCACTACACTTATGACTCTGTCGCTTTTTAGTTAGCTTGATCCTAAGTAGTTGCGACTTAAGTAATAATAAAATCAAAAAGTAAAAAGTAGATGTTAAAATATTGATACATCCAGAGCTTTTTTGTGGAAATGGATTCTCATGTCTGCTGTTTTGGATTGATATAGGTTACACTTGAGGTTCTCCATCTCGTTCTCTCTATGTACCCACGGTTTTAATTAGGAATAGTAATAGAGTCTAATGTGTTCTCTTCCATTCATGTGGCGGAGACGTCATCAAGTCATATATTTCCTTATGCAGCGTGGAAAGAAAGCATGGGTCCTGGAGGGAAAGTACCTTAAATATTTAAAATAGCTCACTGAAAGGAGACATTCCTTTATTTTGAAAAAAAAAAACATAACTGCATTCACAGAATTCTCAAAAAGCTTACCCGAACCGGGAATCGAACCAAGCAAAAAATCAAAAAATTAACACTCGCCATTTTATTTTACTAATCGATGCAGTCGATGTTAACGTAAATTTTTCACTCAGAAACACACGGTCTTAGAAAAAAAATACTATGAAATCAAAACATTTATTTAGTCTCGAATCAAATCAAACTTTTATTTTATCATGGTTGCTCGCGATTTCTGTTGGTAATTGGAATTTAAAAAATTAAAGTTTGAAAATGGAACGTTAATTTTTTTATTATTTTAAGGCAATTTTGAAATTTGAACGAAAATCTTGATAATTTTTATATTTATTATTGCTTTGTTTTGCCACCATATCGTATTAAGTATTTTGTGATAAAATAATGGCGTATCAAGACAAGTGCAATTCAATGTAATAGTTAACATTTTAAACTATAACGATTACAATTAAGCCCTTTAGTGGTATGGTGAAAGGTATCCGATTGATATGGTGAATTCGGATACCACTGACAAAAATAACGTCGAGAAAAGTTTTGGCGCGAATGGTAAAAAACTTAGTAGGTAAATGTTGGAGGTTTAAAAAACATTTAGTACGAAGGACACAAGAACATCGTAATCTGCACTTTTTCGATATAGAGGGCCTGTTTCACAATCGCCAGTTAGTTCGAAGTAGCTTACTTTGCAGTTCAATTGACATTTAATTCATATTATAACTGTCAAATGATCTGCGAAGTAAGCTACTTAGAACTTATCTGTCGATTGTGAAACAGGCCCAGAGTCAAATTAAAGTCAAATTATTAGCCTCTTGTTAGGTGATATTTTTCTACAATATTAGTTTGTGTCTTTCAATTCTATTCTAAAAAATACGATTGAGAATGAGTAAGGATTGAGAGTATACGAGAGTAAAAGTAAAATAAACGTTAGATTTCATGTATTTTTTTCTAAGACCCTATATTTCTGAGTGAAAAATTTTCGTTAACATCGACTGCATCTATTAGTAAAATAAAATGGCGAATGTTATTTTTTTAATATTTTGCTTGGTTCGATTCTCGGTTCGGGTAAGCTTTGTGAGAATTCTGTTAATGCAGTTATGTTTCTTTTTAAAAATAAAGGAATGATTTCTTTCAGTAAATTGAGCTATTTTAAAGATTTAAGGTACTTTCCCTCCAGGGCCCATGCTTTCATTCCACACTGTATTCATATCAATCCATTACACCGGAAAGATGCTGTGATTCCAATGACAACATTCCAATCCATATATTTCTCAAGGTTATTCCATCCATGAATATGTTTATAAGTATCGATAATTAGAGATGCCTAATTGTATACCAATAATATGACCACACTAAATTTAAATCTAAATTCGAAGTACCTGTATTTGGGGTGACTGATGGCGTAAACCCACGGGTCAATGCAAGCTACCATTTTGCAGGTCACGGCGGGAATCATTGTCACCTGAAAGGAAGTACTTGTCATGTTAGTTAGGTACTATAATAAAAATAAATACCTACAGTAAAATTAAGTGTAGTTACGTGATTTAAAGTATTTTTGAGAAAGCTTGACATCGATTATTGGCGTAGTCAAAGCTTCAAAGCTTTCTTGTTAAACCACACCCCAATATACTGCGATTTATGTGTCAGATAGATGGCAATAAGCTCGCCCTAATAAATACAGCCTATATAGTATAGGCGTGATTTATCTATGTGTGTTTGTTGGTTAATTTGAAACTTTTATTTTATTTTTAATGTAAATTTCAAAACCCATTGAAAGATTAGAAAGTTAACTTTATCTCTACGTGTAGATATTTACCCCTGGTGTGAGTAACTGTTGGTTTCCGAATGCACCAATCAGAGCCATTACACCGTATGGCGTCCATGATGCTACGAATAGGAAGCAGACTGTGAGCGCCGCCTTCGCTATCCGAATTTCCGCTGACTGCGCACCAGCAACTTGGTTAGATCTGAGCGACTCCACGTTCATTTTCTTGGCTTGTTCCCTGAGACCAAAGTTTCGGTTCTATCTCGTGCACTTTTTACACCGATGCCCAGTGTATCACATAAATTATGTTTACTTATGTTATTACGGAATGCTGAGTAGAATACAATTGTCATCTCCCCAAATCTCTCCCGGGGGTGTCGTACAAGGCGACTAAGGATAAATCAGCGATTAGGAATGGGCAGCAGCATTCCTCTTATACCACCTAGCAATATACTGCGACTTTTGTCCCCGATATATGGCAATAGGCTCGGCACCTTTTACATAGGACTTGACATATAGTTGGCGAAACTTGACCTCTGCCTACCCCTTCGGGGATATAGGCGTGATTTATGTATGTATGAACGTGGTAAGTAAAGCTGACAATCTTGTTAAATTTTTATATTTCAACCCAGAGAACTACGGTAATTTTGAGCAAATTCTCGTAGTAGGTTCTCGGAGCACGTTTTCCCTATATGTATTCTCTTCATGATACGAGTGATGAGCTGAGACCTGCGCCTTTAGAGGCGCTGGTCTATGTTCCCTATGTGTGGCCTAAGGCCTATGTTCTTCATAACTAGGTATATTGTTTATATTGAGATTGATAAATTATCTCCAAATGGTTTTATGGGCGAGTTTTATGGGTTTTATTCGTCTTTACCTTAATGCAGCTTCATGTGCGAATACTTGTTTTACAATTCCACTGTAAAAATAGATGATGAGGGACATCGGAAACACGTAACTACAAACAAATATGCAGCCTACGAAGAGCTTAGTGTCGAAAGTGTTCGTCAAGTAGTCGAATGAGCATGATGTTAAATATCCCTCTGTAACAAATTATACAATAAACTGCTTAGGTATTAAACGAAACATTAAAATGACATAATATCTAATAAACAAAAATGTTTTTTAACAACAAAGATCTTTAGCAGTCGTAGTACTACCTGGAACAAATCTACCCCATATTTTGAAAAGAGGTAGTAATGACCACGGTGTTGAGTAGATCCATATCAAAGCGATCATCAAAAGTGCTTTGCCGCGTGAAAGGCGTCCGTCTAATGGCCTTGTGATAGTCGAATGTCTGAAAAACGGGATACTCTGTTGTAAATGTGCAATTTAACATAAATCTGTGGGCCTTGTGATATTCTTATTCACCTGTCGTAAGCGATACATGCGTTCGTCATTCCAGCTCCGATACCGCTATAGGAGCCAACAAGAGCGAATATCTGACACCCGAGTGCACCCGAAGCAAATCCCCTCATCGCACTGTTGTAGATAAATATTGGCGCCTTTGCCATCATCATGAAATCCAAAATTGCTAATTGTAAAATGAGTAGATTACTAGAGGTACGCAGACTTTTTGTCCTGAAAAAAATATATTTAGCGGTACTATTTGCGTAATTCTACAGGGTTATTTTGAAAAAACGTAAAAAAAAAATTGCACACTGTATTGCGTTATATTAAAACTCATAAAACAAACGTTGCTTAAGATGTTATCTATCTACTCCTGCGAGGTTTTTGGTGTTTTAAAAATAACCCTTTATATGCTACTGACGTAGGATAAACAAATTATAACATATTTTAAGCTAACATTATCCTATACAATATTGTACAGAATTAGGTTTTTCTCAGAACAAAACCGAGTGCTGTTGTTCTGATAAAAACTTAAAGAAAAAGCTGTGCACATCAATTTCTTTAGTTAAGTAATGTAACAAAATAAGCTTTAGTTTTATACTGACGTAGAGAACACAAAAATAACGAGTCCATTTCCTAATAAAGCGGCTGCAGTGAGAAAGATGTAAAGGAGCGCCAAGGCTGTGTGGGCGCTCGCGGGCGGCGCCTCGTAAGAGAACCAGTGTTCAGGAATCATTGCGAGGTCCTCTCCTGTTAAGCCAGCGCCGAGCATTTCCCCGCCTGTGGCCGCACCGGCCCTGTAAACCAATATCCTTACCATCACCAAACTTATCTTATCATCATTATCTCCACAGCCCTTTATTAATGTCCCCACTGCTGGGGGGGGCACAGACCTAAGCAGCTTTGAGTTACGGCCTTGTGGGTTTCGTGTTTTGAATAATAATTTATTAGTTTTAGTGTTACTAAAATACCCAAAGAGGGTTTGATACCCAAAATTGGGTTGGAGTAAGGCAGACGGCCGGCTGTAAAATGTCATCATCATTAATTATCAACAGCCCTTTAATATCCCCACTTCTGGGGCACAAGCCTTCGCTATGGTTCGAAGAACATAGGAAGAATGGGCCATAAGCCGTGGATTTGCGAGTATTAACGACTGCAGATACAGCCGGGACTAACGGTTCAACGTGTTTTATCACAAACAATATAGTGTCTATAGTGTAGATGTGCAGTATAGTGGCGTGTGTACAATTTTCGCGAAATCTGACTAAATACCATCTGAAAATTGCAATAGGTGAGTGAAGACGATAAGGAACAATATCGAACAGTACCCGGGACTTAAGAAGTCTAGGTAAAATATACAGATCATTATTTTGTCTTGAAATGATTTCCTAAGCTCAAGGTTTTGGCCTAGGTTTTACAGCCGGCCTCCTGCCTGACACCAACCCTCTTTGTGTATTTAAATACTAGAAAGTAATTTTTCTTTTCCAATATTTTTATAATATTTATATTTATTAAGTATTGATAATATATATTACCGCAGCGGTGCGAAGTGTGCGCCATGATAGTAGTCTGATTGGTTTTCCATGATGAGCTGCTGGGCTTGCGGTGAGCAGTCCTCAGTAGCAAGCTCGTGCCCACCCGACTGACTAACTGCCGACGGTTGTCTCTGAACATCGAGTTTTATATCACATCCAAGTATCCTAATGAGATCTACAGATTATCCGCCCGTACACCTCTGATAGGATTACTGGACATAGCCGCGCACAGATTTGTGAAAAGAGCACAGATTTATTTTATAAAACCGCTGAGAGAATGTAATGTTCGATTAAATGAAACCGTACAAAATAAACCAGGCAAAATGGTGTCACTATTTACTGTAATGGTTTAGGATTTAGAGCCAACCGTTTTTTGGGGATTTTGGTATAGACTCAAATAATATAAATAATGATATAACAACCAACATGAAATTATAAAGGCGAACTACAAATAGCTATGTAGAAAATTACGCATACATAAGGGTACGGGTAGGTAGAGGTGCTTATCATCGGCAGATCACCACCAACTTTTATTTTTATGCCAGGTGTGTGGGCAACCGCAGCGGGGGAGGGAGGTGGGAAATGCATCATGCGTCCCTCCTTAGCCGGCCTGGATATCGTTCGCCAACCGACTAAAGACCACCTCAATACCATTCCTGGAATGGGTCTATTAGGTGGCATCGGAAACGGTCTACGCAGCGCTTTGCTGACTTCTTAGGAGTTAGTACATGTATGAAGTAAATGCGCGAGTAGCATGAGCCGTGCTATGCAATGCCACTGTCCCCTAGTGGGGATGGTGGCATTGTGAGCTATGGTTCTCAGATGATCAACAACACCTTTGGAGGGTTTGTTGGCTCATCTGTGAGGATATGCTTCATCACCATTACCATCACCAGCCCTTTATTGTCCCCACTACTGGGGCATGGCATGGGCCTCCTCTAGGTTGGACCATAACCCACCACGCTACCACGCTGGCCCAGTGCAGGTTTGTGCGTATTGACGACTGCAGATGCAGCCGGGACCACCGCTTAACGTGCTTTCTGAAGCACGAAAGAACCCCAGATAATACATTTTTGGTCATCCATCCATTGACCGGCCTTAGAGATATTTTCTTGCTTAGTTTACGCAATCGGAGACTTACAAGTAAGACCTTTGTGGCAAGTCTTGTCGAAGGTTTTTGCAACATCAAGGAAGATGTATGATAATATCTAACCTTCTCTTGATGTTTAACATAAAACAAAACGTTTTCAGTAAGTAACAATCCTAACTCGAGACCAAAATCAGCAGTATATAAATATTTGCCCCTACGGGGATTCGAACCCGGAACCTCTTGGAAAATCTGAATAGCCGTTTACCGAATAGCCGTCATATCGTAAAAAGCTTTCGCTATTGTATGTACGAAAAATGGCGTACTTGTGGTACACGGACTATCCTTGGTTAAAAATAAAAAAAACAGTATGGTACTATTCGATTTTAAATGTAACATTATATAAATGTTAGAAAAATTAGTACCAAGATTTTGGTCCTTCGGAGCATAATGTACAATACGCAAAATGTACAAGAAGAGCTGTGTTCACATCCTCTCGGCAGTTGGCTCAGTTCCAATTCACAACCCTTGGATTTACAAAACCAGAATTAACTTGAAAAACAAATTTATGAATTAATTTTCATCTTATGTACCAACTCAATAAAAAAAATTCTATTTTAGCTTAAAGTTAAATAAAAGTTGATACGTTGTCTGTCTGCCCTGTTTTCTACAAAAAAAACTAATAACCAATTCTTATCATAACCAAACGCTGAAACTTAGGTAAATACTCAGACCATATTTTATATAAGTTAGCGAAATGGCGGTCTCATACACATAGTTTTCCCTTTTGCAAATATTTACAATGACAATCTAGTATAAATCATTTTTACTAAAAAATTTGCAACTATAATTTCACCGTTTTCAAGTTGGTCCAAATATCTGTTGTATTTTTTGTCAAAGAAAACATCGTGTTTCCTTCTATTTCGTTTAGGAGGTTTAAAAAATTCTTTTCCGATTTTTTCCGTCGGTAAATTGGCTTTTTTTCGTAATTTGTGTATAAAAAACTGATTTTTTTTTGGGATTTAGACTTTGTCATGTTGCTGCCTGTGCCATCAGTTACTCATACTCAAGACCACACAGACGCTCTCATCAAATAAAACAGTGAACAAACATAAAAATAAAACCCTTTGTCTTCGTCATCGTCGCCGTGAATAAGGCCTTAGGCCCGTCTTGTACATTTTGCGTTTTGCTCATTTTGTGTGTGGTGCTCATTCTGCGTGTTGCACATTTTGCGTTTTGCTCATTTTGCGTGTCGTGTACATTTTGCGTATTGTACATTAATTATGCTCCGAAGGGGATTTTCGAAAAATTATGGTCTTGATGCGGGAATCGAACCCGCGTCCGCTGCTATCCGCGGTCACGCCCGCATCAAGACCATAATTTTTCGAAATTATTTTTCTCACCACCAAAATGTTTGTAAAAAACAGTATGATAAAAATCTGAATAACAATAAAAATGCCAAAAAGATCATATTCAACAAATTTAATAGACATCACAACAACCATTTGGATTGAATACACGATATTAACTTATTGTTTTACGACGTTATAGTTCTTATACTTAATAATACATTACAATATGGTATCTACAAGAGCTGTATACTTGTAATAGATTTACATACAACATACTTCAAGTTTGTATAAAATTGTTACATATACGAATTGGCGAATCAGTCAGATTGACTTCAGTCGTTAGAGAAACGACCAAATTACATATATTATGTAATTAATATACGAGTACAGAAATAGAGTAAAAATATCCGTTAAAAAATTACAGCGTATTTGAAAAATCAAGTAATAAAAGCCTATTTTTAATTTCTGTTACTTTCTGTTGTTTGAGAGACAATTGCACACATCACGATTTTATTCAATCAAGCTATTTGGTCTTACCTTAATCTCTGTGAAAAGAAATTAGGTGTATACAATAAGTAGGCCATTTGTAGCGAGCTTAGTAAAATATATTGTCTTAATAGATCATAGAACACAAATGAGAAATAAGTTAGAAATTGTTTTGTGTTAATAAAATAAGTCATTGGACGCAATTTTGAAATACGTTTAAGAGTGACTTGTATTTTAAATAACAAATATCTCATTATCTTGTTCTACATTTATAGGTTCAGAAATATAGAGTGAGCTGCCCGTCTTCATTTATCTTAGTGTGTAATATTAGCAAAGTGCGATTTTATTATAGCGTCTCGTTGAACATCAATAGTGAAATCTAATTTTTTTTAGAAATCGTATATGTATACTCTACACAATTTCAATATCTTAATTTTAATCTCTTCTTTAAAAGTCTGTGAAAACTGTCCAGTGCTATGCAAGGTTAGTTTGATTAAGAGCTAAATATTTGCCGGATTCAGGCGAATTTAAAAATGAATAAAATTTTGTTTGAAGGATCAGTGTACAGATGATGTAAAATGAAATATTGGATAAGTGTACAGGTAAAAATATTTTATGCTGCAATAAATAATAAAATTTTAGTTTATGATAGTGACGATAGTTTACATGGCATATTTGAATTACAATTGAATAAACTTATAGATGTTACTTAACAATATACAATTGCAAAGAAAAAATGTTTATAAAAAGTTCGATAGATCATAGTCTTGATACGGGAACTATGTTTTTTCGAACATTTATATAAAGTTCAAATAAAAATTAATAATAATACATATTTACATTCTACTACTACAGAAGAAACTCCTCAATTGGGTATTGTCCAAGACTCTAAATATATTAGTTACAGTAAAAATATTACCCACATTTTTAAACCTTAGATTAGACTAAAAGTTCCATCTCATTGGAATATTTTGCAATGTTCTATCGATGACTTAGAAGCATTATCACATTTTTTAGTTTCCACCTTAACATTCAAGAAATACGTAATATTATACTATACCTACGTAGAACCCAAACATTTAGGCAACCTGTGAAACACATCTAGAATATTCTTACCTGTATATTAGAATTATGGGTAAACTAAAGGGTAAACCGTATTATCTGTTAATTTATCCAATTCCGTCTTGGTTTGGCAGGGTTTAAACATATCGTATTTAAGCCATGTTCAGTTATAAATTACATCATGAATAAATAAAATTATAAAATAATTATATTTAAGAGATGATTTAGAATTGATTTAATGATTGCCACAGAGGGACATTATTTTATGATGCCATTAGACCTCAATTCAGGATGATTATCGTAATTAATTACGGCGTCTTTTATAAAATTCGCTTTTATCAGTCTTTTTAATTTTAAACGGGTTTATAAAATAAAAACTAAAAAAGAGTAGACGTTAATCACAATTAGGTACTTACAATAAAGTGCTGACACTGCTGACTAATTAATTATTAATTTTAATGTTATCGCGTGTGTGATGGAATTGTGTGAAGGTATTTAATTAAATCGTATGAATTACAACCATAAATATTTTCTTTTACACATGCAGGTGGGTGAAACTATTCTAACAGCATTCCGTGATAACTAATTACAATCTTTTATCAGTCAACACCTACTTAAACCTAATAATAATATTGCTACGAGGAGGATGTCGTAACGATCTCGGAATTATTTCACACAACGTAAGTAATCATTTCGAGAGAAGAATAAGCCCTATTATTTTCTCCCATTTCAATGTATCACACATACGATGTGTAGTGAAAGGGGCAGATATTGGGATGGCAGAATCCAAGCGGATAATTCAGTAAGAATCGTGCCGATCCATTTAAAAAACACTTAGTACAATTAACGAATTGTGTAACCGCCTCCGGTTTTTCGTCGGTTAAAAATAGGATATGATTATGGAATTCACCACCATTATCATTGATTTAAACAGTGTCCAACCGTAATAATGGAAGCTACGGAGAAGGAGCTGTTACATAGTTAATAATACATTATTTACATTTACATTATTTCTTTTTTGCCAAATAAACTTTATTTCATTCATTCATTCATTTATTTAAAATCAAACACCAAGCACCCTGCAAAATTAAAAGTTAAGAAAATTTGGTCATTTCGATTGAGATATAAACGACAAAAATCAATTTTTATATTCTAATGATTTGCTTATTTATACGTATGTAAACTTTTTGTTGTTAGGCCGTGTGGTGACGGCAGAGTAGAATACTATTGTCACCACCCCAAATCTCTCCCGTGGGTGTAGTACGAGGCGACTAAGGATAAATCAGTGATGAGGAATGGGCAGCAGCGTTCCTCTTATACCACCTAGCAATGTACTGCGACACTTTTGTGCCCAATATATGGCAATAGGCTCGCCACCCATTACATGTGACCTAACATAATTGGCGAAACGTGGGTGCTAGTTCACCTCTGCCTATCCCTTCGGGGATATATGCGTGATTTATGTATGTAACTTTTTGTTGCAGCGCAGTTACGTAGTAAGAAAAGACATAAACGGCATCAATTAGCCTATTGCAGATTTTCCCGCTGTGAGAAAAGCGCATTAAAATTTAATCATTAATATAATTAGTACAAAGATTTTGGTATTTAGAAAGAGAATTTCCAAAATTATGGTCTTGATGCGGGAATCGAACCCGCGTCCGCTGCTATCCGGTGAGGTGCCTGACCGCTCGAACAACCAAGACACTAAAAAAACTTGCCGAAATTTCTTCAACCTTTACACTTCACGTTGTAAGCCAACGTAACGTGTAATTAACATAATTATATTCTCACAGGCCATTAAATGAATGTGTACATAAAGTCGTCTTACTGAATTATGAGCTAGATTAAATTATTTTATTCAGTAGCAGTGCTTACGTTGTGTATAATATGCCAATGACATCCTTTGGAGAATTTATCATAATGGGTACTACACATCAATATTAAACCACTTTCTAATTCAAACTCTAACAATGTTGTATAAAACGCGTAATCACACACATTAAACTCTTAAAACACGCTTATGCTATATACGTTTATCAATTGTTTATACAATAGTGGGTCTAAAAAATAGATAATTGTCGTCGTTTACACAAAGACACATTGAAAAGTTACGTTTTGAATATATCATGAAAGTTTATAAAGTGTTAATTTAAAACATTTTGTATATTTGATAAAAATTATCAACAAGGTATGTGGATCACGAGGGTGGGATCAGTCAGGGTCCCGGTTTCACGAGACTGCAGTCATTTTCAAATGTCGGGGGGTGGGTCGGTTGGGGCCTCGGGTTCTGGCTCGTCGATGAGAATGTAAGTGTCCTCAGACTGGGGAGTAGCCGGTAGCATACAGGGCGTGACTAGCAGTCGCGGCGAAGGCGGGGGGGTGTTTATTATTTCAGGGGGAGCACTGTTGGCTCGGACACTTCTGTCACTCTCGTCAACACTTAACCGCATTGCTTCTGCTGGACCCTCTTTGCTGTCACCTGTATTGCTTCTGTAACGAAAGCTTGTATGGTTAGTAAAATTGGCAAATTGTACAGAGAGGGCCGGTTTATTTCATCACCTCCCACTACCACTGGCCACTGGCCACTACCAAATTTAATATTACTCGTATTATTTAATTTTTATAAACTTTTATTTATTTTTGTTATTCATTTCAATTCA
This sequence comes from Cataclysta lemnata, assembly GCA_963931975.1. Lineage (NCBI taxonomy): Eukaryota > Metazoa > Arthropoda > Insecta > Lepidoptera > Crambidae > Cataclysta > Cataclysta lemnata. The sequence continues at coordinate 8,461,850 of OZ008352.1, forward strand.
ATTTTATTACTACCCTGCTTACAAATTACGTAACGCTGGAGCAATATTAATTTTGTCATAGACTCACAGCATGAGTAAAGTGGTAGTTAAATAATGTCCACAGATGAATTCATATATGGGTCAGTATGTGTAAGAAATTAGCGTCCATAAATTTACCACGAGTCTAATAGAAGATAGAGAAACTAGCCCTAACTAATATATTTTTTTGTAATGAATTCACCTTGCTTATAATTTTATTTTTACCTTAATGCTGTATCTTCTGTGTTATTCACTGCAACGTTCTCCCCTACTGCTGCTGAAAATAATATATTTTATATAAATATTTGTTACTCACTACGAATATCAATGAATAATCTTGAAGAAGATTTCTCTGTTAGGCTCATATATTACCTATACCGTTATATTGAAATTTAATATATCGGGCACTTAAATCGCAGTTTTCGTGAGAAGTATTGCTAGGCGGTACACAATGGGAACGCTGCCCATTCCTCATCACTGCTTACAGTTTACACCTTAGTCACCGCGAAAAAAGTCACCAGTGCATCATTATCACCAGCCCATTAATGTCCCCACAGCTCGGGCACGGGCCTTCCATATGGATGGAAGAATAAAGGGAGATTGGGTCCATGACCCACCACGCTGGCCCAGTGCGGGTTGGTGGGTATTAACAACTGCAGATGCAGCCGGGACCACCGGCTTAACGTGCATTCTGAAGCACGGAGGAACTCGAGATAACAATTTTTTGGTCACCCATCCAATGACCGGCCTTAGAGAACATGGTTTAGTTTACGCAATCGCAGGCCAAGCGCGCTATGCCACTGCTCTAGCGATCTTCTCTATCACCCGCTCCTCCCCGCATCACCCACCCCCGCTAACATCTAGAGTGCCCCGTCCCCGCCACCGCCTCATAGCGCCGGAAGGTCACGCACGAAGTTGTCGGACTATAGTTCTAATGAAACACGAATAGATACTGACGGTGCACGGTGTCATCCCGTAGCCGTTGTTGCCTAGCAAGTGGACGGCGGCGCGTGTTGTCACGCACGCGCAGCGTCACGCCAGCGCACGTCCCGCTGCCGTGCAGATCCAGCGCAAGTGACGATTGGGACCCGCATTCCGACTCCGCAGCGCTTGCACTATGGCCAATTTAATCAAAATGGTGCTAAGAATTTTCAATTTTACACTCCTTGACCCCTTTCCTAGGCTCTTTTGACTTAGTTTTTTATGACACACCTGATCATAAAGTGGTTTTTCCGCCCGCTACGCGTACTGAAAACCGCACTCCTGGTCCGGGGGTGACATAAAACTATGATCTTACCTAGGGCGATAAAAAAGAAGGCCTAGATCGCATATTTATATCTGAGACATTCTTTGTTTTATCGCCCTTGGTATATAATGTACTATTAATAATATTGTTATATACTATACACAATTATTTCAATATTTACTGCAGCAGAAAGAGAATTTAATTTGTGCACTTGAACATTTATAGACGCGTTCACGCGTAAAGCATATTTATTACGCAGTTAAATACGAGATCTTGAAGCTATGGAAAATAATAATACAAGAATTTCAATGGACAAGACGGACTTAACCTATCATCGTCGTGAAATCCAGTGATTAATTAGTGTAAGCCTCGAATTGTGCCATCTCTAATATAACCCCCTATAGGTACTGTTAATATAGTTTTTCGGGCTGACTGTAGGTATTAACTTTTTCCATAAATGACAATAATTTATTTGAAGGTGTATTAAGAATCTCAAGCACGCCCGGGTAGATGGAGACGTGCAGATCGAGCATTAAATAGTAATAAGTCTAGACCAGTCTAGTATTTTACTACTTAATAAATATGTTCCACGCGTAAAGACTCAATTGTACAAAAAACGCGAAAGTATTAAGATGCCTTCCAATTAATGAGCGACTGTGTTGCCACACCTATGTGGCAGAATTTATAAATTGCAATCCTAGAAGAAATCAACAATTAACTTATCCAAATAATCGCTCAACACGCGGCGCAGAGCGGTTGAATGAATTAGATAACTGATTTTTTTTTTAAGAAATATAACAAAATTGCTATTTCTCAGGGTGGTTGTAGCGTCAAAGTCGCGCTTCTCAACTAGACTAATTTGCAGGCACCCTAAAATGCTACACACCTCAAAATTAAAGCTATCTATCAATGATATGAAAGGATTTGTAAGCAAAGGAGAAATAGCGCAATGAAGATGAATTAACAACAAGAAAGCGGACTATTTACATAGAATATTTACAAGAAGCGATTGCCAAAGCGCTTCCATACATATTTTAGTAGGTAACTAACACGTTTTTTTTTATTAATAACCAGCCCGGCTAGTGTGACAACCAAAACACGTTAATGGCTGTATCATATCGTGTTTCGGTGGTCATGCTACCCGGGCAGGCGACGGATTACCTTACTGCGGACTGCGGTGGCTCATCGACGGAGAGCGCGTACCGTCGCAGCGGGCGGCGCAGAGCGCTCGCGGGCACTGCGCGGGTATTGCCTGCCCGGAGGTCCGGTGCCGACCCAAAGCGAGTACGGTTCTTGACTCGTTCGTCTCCGGCTCTGTGCCATACACACTTACAGCCCACAAAAAGCGCTTGTTGACGACAACACATGGACCAAAGTTAACATTCCGTTATAAGAATTTAACTTGACCTACCATAGATACTACTACAATTAACCATAATACATGTCTCAAAAATTTTTATATATGTTAAGCTTACTGTGTGAACGCAAGGCATCTGAGGGGCGCGAGGGTTATGTTAATCGGTGGCCTAGCTCTTGGGAATTTAGTTGCTATGGAGCCTTTCATGGGAGCGGACCGCGCGTTGTGCGTGCGCGAATTTTACAAAAACGGTAATTTTGCGACTATTGCGGAAGATATTTCTGCAATGTTTTAGGTTTACGTCACTTAACCTCTCCACAGTCGCCGCCATTTTGTGCAATTTCTCAGAAATGTTACCTGGCGCCCCCCAACCTTGCAAAAACGGCGCGTCTTTTTAAAATGAAATATCTCTAAAATGTTGTATGAAAGCTATTATATGAATGTTGTTTCTGAAATCGTTATGAAACAGGCTATCTATTGTATATACACATTAATACAATTATACTGGAAATATGTTATTAATTTTATGTTGAAATAAATTTTTGAAATTTTTGTCAGTTCTATGAAAACACAAAGGCAACTCAAGTAGGCACAACTAGTGACTCGTGATGATCCCGACCTCTCCATTCGGAAGCTTGCAAGTGCTTTGCAAGTAGATCTACTTACCTACTCGAGCTGCCTTTGTGTTTTCATAGAACTGTCAAAAATTTCAAAAATTCATTTCAACATAAAATTAATAACATATTTCCAGTATAAATGTATAAATGTGTACATACACTAGATAGCCTGTTTCATAACGATTTCAGAAACACAACATTCATAAAATAGCTTTCATACAACATTTTAGAAATATTTTGATTTTAAAAAGACGCGCCGTTTTTGCAAGGGGTTGGAGCTGCCAGGTAACATTAGTGCGAAATTGCACAAAATGGCGGCGACTGTGGAGGGGTTAAGTGACGTAAACCTAAAACATTGCAGAAATATCTTCCGCAATAGTCGCAAAATTACCGTTTTTGTAAAATTCGCGCACGCACAACGCGCGGTCCGCACCCGCAAAAGGCTCCATAGCAACTAAATTCCTAAGAGCCAGGCTACCGATTAATATAACCCTCGCGCCCCTCAGATGCCTTGCGTTCACACAATAAACTAAACAAATATAAAATTTCTTTTGAGACATCCTTATAACTATATTATGGTTTTATTGGAGTCTAAATATTAAATACTAGCTAGCTTTTACCCGCGCCTTCGCTCGCGTTGATGTCTTTTTTAATAACTGTCACAGTCGTAATCTTTATATATAATTAATAACAAAATTCAATAACTATTAAACTAGTTGTTAAACTATATACATAGTTGACTAAATTTAGTCATAGTGACTTTATTGGGCCAATTTTTTATACATTGTGATTTTCGTAGGGTCCTCTAATTAAAAAATAGGGTCTATCTTATTAAAGTCTATGTTACTTGTAGCTTTCTATTGGCGAAAGAATACTTAAAATAGATTTTGCGGTTTATGCGAAAAAGCTTAACGAACAAACAAGCTCATTTTCGCATTTATAATATAGTTACAATATTCAGTCCAATGAGTTCAAAAGTAAAATAAAATCGAAACAAGGCATACAAATGTATTGCGTTAAAGTTAATTCATTGATCTGATAAAAAGCTGGGGGACCTGCGTAACTACGTGGTAAAATGAGGCAACTTTTCAATTATATCAAGCTCATGAATCTATACTGGTACGACAAAGGGAGTTTTCATGAATGAAACGCAGAAAGCGACGTTTGAGCAACTGGTGTTAAAAGATATTAAATAAATAAGTTAAAATAATATATATATCACATTTTCAGTTTTTTATAATATTTATATCTATTATTTATATTTATATATATTTTATATTTATATTTATATCTATTCTGTAAATATTTAAAAAATAGTTCAAAAATATTTATCGTTGTTTTGTCCCCATATTAGTATCGTGTCTGGTCATCAGCTACTTAGGTATATTCTATGCTTTAATTTTTACCCCTGTATTACAGACGCGTCTTCAACGTAATATTCCTCATTTACTGCCGCACTTACCGCTGCACTCAGAGACGTCAAATAACGTTAATAAGTACTTAACATCAAAAAATGACAATTCAAAACTAGTCGGTCTAGATTTGAATGAAAATTTTTGACATTAAATACTCATTTAAGTTAACTGACGTCTCTGAGTGCGGCAGTTAACTTGCAAATTTAAGTGCGCTAATTAAAAACTGAAAATAGTTTCGTATATTGACGTATAATAAAAATGTGTTATATTACGTACCTATTCGTATTCAAACTGACTAAATAACCGAGTAATACAATGTATTCCAGTCGTGTTGTGTTTATTGTGTGTATAAGTAAATATGTCGTACCTCTTGGATGTGGGCGGCGGCCGGTGTCTGTGCAGAGGTGCGAGTGGTAGGGCGTGCGGTAGCGGTAGCACGTGCGGTAGGCGGTACACACCTACGGTGCCATGTATCAGATAGTTGAAAGTACCATTGCACCTTAACATTACATGGCAGCAATTATAATTGTATGACAATATCTCTCTAATAATGACACATAAAAGTTAGTTCAAGTTTGTGTTTTGACAGCGTTTCTAATAAAATTGGGTCACTTAGCTTTAAAATACTCTATAGGACTTGCTCATCGTTTTAAAAATCATGCTTCTTTAACGTTTATACGTTGTACTGGGAATACTCAGTACGCTGTACTGGGAATACTCATACGTATCACGATATTTGCCAAAAATTTGCACTAATAATGGTCATGGTAACACCCGCATCATTTGTATTGGTTTGTGTGATGAATGTGATATAAATGTTTAATCGTACGATGATTCTCAATTAGCGTAGATCTAATGGTAAAATTTCTACTCGATTTTTGTAAAATGCTTAATAGACTAGTATAACTTACACGTTTTCTTTTAGTTGAAAACTTCAGATGTATTGCATTTAGAAGTTATCCTTCAAATTAACTTATTATTATTGATACATTAAAGCGAACATAACCTAAGTTATCGATTGATATCGATAAGATAACCAGCCCGGTTAGCATAACCACCGAAACACGATATGATATAGCCATTTATCGCGTTGAACAGTAAAAAATAATTGGATTCGTTAAACGAATAAGCCTGACTTGATTAATTTAATAAGCCTCTAACCCCCGAATACAGAAACGCTACTCAAATTTAGGGGACTCCTTAAAAAGTTAAGTGGACACTACCTGTCAGAATTTGTATGGAAAAACGTCAATTTTGACAATACTTAAATGTTAAGCGGGACTCAAACTGTACGGTTTAGCAACCGCACAATTAGGTCAAGTCAATGTGTGCATTCCTGCGCATCAGCATATTCCGTGACAATGTAATTTTATTTCGTATTATATTCAGTTAAGCGTATGTCACCAACAAATAAACATTGTACTGTGGCTTTTTACAAATAAAACTATAACTGGAACTTCGACGTCGTTTAACTCAAAACTTAAACTATCTCTAAAGGTGTAAGATAATCCTACATCTTAATGGTCCTTCGAGCTTCCGTGTGAGCGGGACCAGAGTTCGCAAGTGCGTAATACCTACTTGTGGATTGCCTATTCCTGTGCGCACGGACACCAACCTGTGGACACTGTCATCTGTCTACGTCACCAACGGCTGCAAACAGCTTCTTCGCAGTGTGTGAGTTTGTGCACTTTTACGATAGCGAATCGGTTCGGCCGGCCTCCCACCAGCGGGTCTCACCGGTTGAATTGAGACGAGAACGCACATATCGTATTTAGGGTACAGGCGCGCACACCTGGTGAATAGCAGCCGGAAACTTCAACATCAACATGAGCAACATCGAAGATCTATTAGCAAACCAAAACCAAGTGGTTGAGGCGATGCAGCAACTACTTCGTAACTTCAAGAAAGATCCTACTGATCGCAAGACTCCAACTTATATCAAGAAACGCCTAGAAACTCTCGATTCATATTGGACGGAGTTTAAAACTAACCATGTACAACTATGTGCATTTGAAAACCGGAACTATACCTATTTTTCCGAAAACTACTATGAAAAAGCAAAAAGCTTTTATAACGAAGCGAGAACAACTATTCAACAAACAAAACTAAGCGAAATTTATACAAGGGAGAAGTCACCGATGAACCCAAAAATGCAAATAGATGAATCTGGAATGTCTGGTGAATTATCCACGCCTTATCAACAAGAACAAAAACAATCGACGAACAAAACTGTTTCCCAAGGTAATGCAAGTAAGGCGGAAGAAATGTCACGGAGACAACGTAGCAACTTTAAGGCATTTTCAAGGACACTCGCTGACATTGATTTGGAAGAAATTAACGAACAATGGGAATTTGAAGATACTTTAAAACACATAGAGTCACGATGGAAAACGATCGATTCGCTGCATTGGGAGCTTGACAGTGAAGTGATAGGAGAACAAGAAGAGTACGAAAACTTGTTTGAAAAATATGAAAGGCAATATAAGTCAATGAAAAAAGCGCTTAACGCCAAAATGTGGTCTGCGTCACATAAAGAAAAATCAACACCAGTGATGGAGCTGCCTGTCTTCAGCGGCGCTTACCAGCACTGGACCTCCTTCAAGGACCTATTCATCGAAACTATCCACTCTAATCCAACGTTATCAAAAGCGCAGAAGATGCAGTTCTTGAAGTCAAAGGTCAAAGGCGAAGCTGAAAAACTCATCCAACATTTAGCTATCAGTGCAGATAATTACGATGTTTCCTGGGACATACTGAATAACCGATACAACAACAAAAAACTTATTTTTTCTCTGCACTTGAATACTATGCTAAACTTACCATGTATACAGTTTCAAACAACTGCATCTTTAAAAAGAGTGCATGATACAACAAACGAATGTCTCAACGCCATCAAAAACCTTGGCGTTGATATATCAACATGGGATCCAATTTTAGTGCACCTTTTATCACAAAAATTGGATACCGACACCTTCAATGATTATATTGAAAGTCTGAAGCAACCAAGAGAGCTGCCCACTCTTACAGATTTTTTACAATTTTTGGAAACAAAATTTACATCTTTGGAGTCTTCGCGACGAAAACAAGAGCGATCAACGTCTGATCTACAACAACGTGGTCCAACAAACAACAAATTCCAGTATACATATAAAGCATTCAGCGCAAACCAAAAGCTCAATTCAAAACCGAAAACTTTTAATAACTCTACAAATAAAATTACAATGCTGTCAAAAATCGACTACATAACTGCGTGATTTGTCGAAAACAAAATCCAATAAAACAACAACAGCTGATGGGTAACTTACCTGCGGCACGGTGTAACCCTACAAGGCCGTTTCATCACACCGGCGTTGATTATACTGGATACATCGATGTGAAAACAAACAAAGGCCGCGGCGTAAAAACAACAAAAGGTTACGTAGCTGTCTTCGTATGTATGGTGACGAAGGCAGTGCATTTAGAATTGGTCTCGGACCTTAGCTTGTCTTCTTTTCTATCAGCCCTGAAAAGATTCGCTGCCAGACGTGGAGCTCCGCAACATATGTACAGCGATAATGGCACGAATTTCATCGGAGCCAACAATGTACTGAAACAAGAATTCATCAACCTGAAGGAACTACTCGATCCTCAATTCTTCGCAGCGATAACAGACATGCAAATAGACTGGCACTTCAATGCCCCATCGTGGCCGAGCGCAGGAGGACTTTGGGAGGCCGCAGTAAAGAGCCTAAAGTACCACCTCTGCCGCGTCATCGGTGAACAGAAGCTCACATTTGAAGAACACTCAACACTTCTGGCTCAACTCGAAGCCTGTCTTAACAGCCGACCACTGCTACCACTTAACGAAGACCCGAACGATTTCGACTACCTGACGCCGTCACATTTTCTTTCAAGTGGCCCTACACTAACTATTATCGACACTGAAACTTGTGAACGAACGCGATGGCAACTTGTACAGAAAATCTACAAAGATATTTGGAAAAGGTGGCAGTTGGAGTATTTATCTCAGTTATCACCACGCAGCAAGTGGCGGCAAGCGCGAGAAAACATGAACATTAATGACGTCGTAATTATTCACGATGCCAATTTACCGGCTGGCAAATGGGCACTAGGAAGAGTGATCGAGCTGCACCCAGGAAAGGATGGCCACGTAAGAGTGGTCACCATCAAAACCAAAAATGGCACAATGAAACGCCCTATTACCAAACTATCGAAACTACTTGTATCAAAACCTGAATACAAAGAAAAACTAAGCACATCAAATGAAGTTCTGAGCAACGAAAACAAACAACAAAACGAACCAAATCGGCAAATTAACGAAAATACATACAAGAAAACAAAAAAGAGATCATGCAATTTAATATGGACCATTTTATTACTTTTCAGCATTATAGCGCCTGCTCGGTGTAACTACAGCCTTACGAACATAAACAGCTGCCAAAGCCTCTATTTTGACAAGATAACGGACATGCGGCTTATGCGCGACGAATGGAAACTGATTGTGTTTTATGATATGGACCCCTATTGGCATGGTATACAAACATTCAAACACTATATAGCAAATTTAGAAAAAATATGCGGGAATCGTCAACAGTGTGACGTCATCTTGCTGCAACTACGTCACGCCTACAACGAGTTAAACTATTACAATGACATGCTCCTTAATCAGCAAATAACAAACTCAAAACGTCGACGTCGGGGGCTTATCAACGCCATTGGCTCTATAGGAAACAGCTTGTTTGGATTACTTGATCAACAATTTGCAGAAAAATACGAAAACGACATACAACTAATAAAGCAAAACGAGAAGCATCTTGTCCAGCTCTGGAAGAACCAAACTTCACTTGTAGAAGCTGAAAATAATTTATTAAAACGAGTAGAACAAACTATCGATCGCCAACATAAAATGTATAACCAACACCTCGTCGAGCTTGATAAGGCCGTGAACACAATGGCAACTGATATGAATGATGTGAAGAAACTTAGTGATTTTACACTCACGTCGATTATCGCTAACAACATTTTAGAAAATTTAAAGGGGCTTCAGGAAACACTTTTGGACACTATAACAGAAATTCACTATGGAAAATTTGACATTCATCTATTAAGTCCTAAACAATTAGCAAAAGAGTTGAATACAATTTCGGGACACCTTTCGAGCGATTTAACATTGCCGATCGAAAACATACAAACGGATTTGAGAACACTTTACCATTTGCTTAAAGTAAAAGCAAGAATGACTACGAACTATTTCATTTTCGAAATCAAAATTCCTCTCGTAACTCGTGATAATTACGAGATATACAACTTGATAGCGATTCCTCAAGAAACTGAACAATATATGGCAAAGATAAGACCGCTCTCTAATCATATCGCCATTAACTTAAAGAAAGATGCTTACATACCTTTAACAGAAATGGAACTACGACCCTGTATACCATATAACAACAAAACTTTGATGTGTCCTTTACAACAACCAATTTATCGTCTTAAGTCAGACGAGAATCTCTGTATCAAGTTGAAAAATACAGATCAATGTGAAACTTCGAATACAATATGTACTGACATGTGGACACAGCTTAATAAAATAAATAATTACTTATTTTTCTGCTGCGGAGAACAAACAATACGAATCATATGCGAGAATCAGGTTGCAGCAACGCGCGTCAGCAAGGCCGGCGTTATCGCACTCGGGGAAGGATGCCTTATCAAGGGCGATACCTTCACGATATATTCGCATACGCAGCAATCTAATACTATAACAATACAATCAAATGTGCTCAAGGTCGACATACATCCGATCAACTACATCTTTAATACAAGTATACCATTGGTTCAACTTACAGGAATTAATGGATCGGACTCTGAACATTTTGGAAAGGAATTTGATATCCTTGACAAGCGAATCGAACAAATGAAGAACAAGGAAGTCAGTGAACTAATAACGGACAGCCTCACCACCCATGACGTACACCAGTACATAGTGTTATACATATTAGCCGGCGTGACACTGATCGCAGCAGGCACCTACATCTGGCGGCGCACACGGACTCGTTGCACCGCGACTATCTCCTCAAAAGCGCGCTGTGATCACCCACCAGCTGTAGTTCCGATCCCACTGACACAACGTCCGCAGGAGTCTCTCAAACAGATTGATACTTCCAACGAAACAGCTATGAGACGAGAATCAATTGCGGGTCCACCTCATCTTTACGGTCGCATAAACAAATCAACGTCACCGGTCATAAGAAACATATTCTGTGAGAGTGATAGTGCTTAGTGTAGTGTGTGTGGTATGAAATATCATAAGTAACTATTGTATCGATAACTTTATATACTTTATAATAATTTCTATTTTTATATTTTGTGCTTGAACATGTATTGCTTTGTAATTACCTAAATGTACCTTATCTCATCTCGCCCTCGGGAGCATGTACGGTTTAGCAACCGCACAATTAGGTCAAGTCAATGTGTGCATTCCTGCGCATCAGCATATTCCGTGACAATGTAATTTTATTTCGTATTATATTCAGTTAAGCGTATGTCACCAACAAATAAACATTGTACTGTGGCTTTTTACAAATAAAACTATAACTGGAACTTCGACGTCGTTTAACTCAAAACTTAAACTATCTCTAAAGGTGTAAGATAATCCTACACAAACTTTGAATAGCGTTTCTGTATTCGGGGGTAAGGCCATATAATAAAAGCCTCTAAGGCTATATCTAAAATAAATATAATAATACTATATAATATTAATCGTTTTGTACTGTCGAAATTCCAATGATTTTTGTAAGTTAAACGCGATAAACGGCTATATCATATCGTGTTTGGGTGGTCATGCTATCCGGGCAGGGTAGTCGCCTTCGATTCAATTTGTCTGTCACATGTGCCACTTTAACAGAAGTTGACTTAGCTAAATTAAATTTCAAATATCCAACCCATTTTTTTACCAGGATCAGAGATGATGATGAGGATTTTTTTAATACTTTGACTCCAGTGCCGGATGAAGCCCGCGCCGGCCCTGTAGCGAATTCTATCAAGTGGTTTACTATATCCTCCTACTATATACAATAAAAACATATTAATGTTGTTTCTAGGAACAACATTAACATGTTTGGAAAACATTGGCCCCCAAATGTGTGGGGCCCGTAGCATTTGCTACCCTTGCTATCCGCCACTGTTAGACTCATTCCCCTATATTATAAAACATGGACTAAAGATACATACATATATACATAAATCACGCCTATATCTCCGAAGGGGTAGGCAGAGGTGAACTAGCACCCACGTTTCGCCAAAGGTCCCATGTAATAGGTGGCGAGCCTATTGCCATTTATCGGGCACAAAAGTCGCAGTACTTTGCTATTGTTAGGTGGTATAAGAGGAATGCTGCTGCCTAAAGATAGTCATAGTTTAAAACTGATGCTGTCACTTTGTTTTAATAGCATCAATTTTAAACCATGACTAACTTTAGTCCGTGTTTTATAATAAGGCGAATTCTGTTTTGCTTAACGTCGTATTTTTTATATTTGTTTGGTACCTACCTAGCTGGTCGAGGCGCGCGGGTGCCGCGCAGGCTGGCCCGCGTCGTGGCATGGGCCGCGGCATGCTCTGCGGACGCGCTGGTGTAACCTTCGCCGCACTGTCTCGCGCTTCAAACGTCATCACGCAGGCTGCCACTACGATGAAGCCTGCAATATAGGTATTTATTTTCATTTATTTTATATTTTATTTATTCATATGCAAACATACATACATAAATCACGTCTATATCCGCGAAGAGGTAGGCAGAGGTGAAGTATGCAATATGCAAACATATTCTAGGTACATTATTAACAAAAAATAACAGTACATACATACATACTTATATAAATCCCGCCCCAGAGGGGTAGGCAGAGGTGAACTAGCACCCACGTTTCGCCAATTATGTCAGGTCCCGTGTAATAGGTGGCGAGCCTATTGCCATTTATCGGGCACAAAAGTTGCAGAACATTGCTGGGTGGTATAAAAGGAACGCTGCTGCCCATTCCTCATCACTTGTTTATCCTTAGTCCCCTTGTACGGCACCCGCGGGAGAGATTTGGGGCGATGACAATTGTATTCTACTCTGCCGTCACCACACAAAAATAACAGTGTAGTCACAAAATGCAGTCGTTATATTAAACTTATTAAGTAGTTGATATAAATATATAAGATGACGGAAAAAGTAAAACTTCTTAAGTATGATATACAGGGTTAATTTTAAAGTAACAAAAACCTCGCAGGACTACATAGTTAACATCATAAAAAAAACACAGTAACAGAATACTATTGGCATTGTTTTGAACTAGGTCCAAAAATACCACTATATTACCAATTGCTAATTAATATTTTTTTCAACCCATTAGTTTAGTACTACAACACTTTTCGTAATTTATAATTACGTTCAAATCTGTTTACTGACCTCCAAATCCCATAACGATGGGCCCTGCGTATGAGAGATTGTTGAGATGGAAACCACGAGCCTCGTCCTTCACAGATATTGTTGCATTCCCCCGAATCTCCTCCGCTACCGACAACGTGTCAGCATAGTACCCTGAAATGCGCATGAGCATACACAATTATTCAAATGGCAAAATGCAAAAAAAAATACAATCACATTATTAAAAGTTTTAGTCAATTCTATTTACACCCTGACACTTCCACACCCATCCTACCAAATGCACACACCCAACACACACACAACATCCACCCAGACACACCCACAACATCCACCTAGCCGCGCACGTGCAAAGCAAATTAATAAAAAAAAGTACTCTAAGAAGGTTCCGAATCTGAATTTTTAACAAATTAAAAAGGTTGCTTAATAAATTCGACACCATAGAGGTCCAATAGGTTTAATGATGTTTTTCAAAGTGGATTTTGTGCAGACTGTGCAGTGAAAGTGGTGTTGTTTTCACAAGCATCCGGGATGAAATTATGCAGAATCATTGAAAATAAGTCTTGTGGTGTTTATTTATTTATTTATTTTGACACAATAACAGTTTACAAGCTTGCAACCAATGAAAATCGTGTACAACATTTCATTTTAAACACATTCTAAACAATGTATCTACTTATCAATATAAATAAAAATTATAAAAGAAACATAAATTACTACCTTAAAATATATATTATATGGTTTGATGTTGAGAATTTTGAAGTGGTTTTCATCAGTCGCCATCATGAACTCTGGAATCATTCAATTCGCGCCAAGCACTCCATAGATGCGATAAAATGTGTGACACTCATATTTTAATGTAAAATTAATTTCATACATCCATTTCACTCACTCATTTATTCATATTAATATGAAATAAACATACAAAAGACATGGCTGTATGGGCCCTTTGCCTTCCCTAAAAAAACAGGGAAAATTAAAAAATTATGTTTTGTATTCACAAACTTAATGCACTGCACACGATGTTCTAAATTCAAATTTACTTCAACCTCTAGAGGTTAAAACCGCTTTTGCACTCAGATATCGAAGCGCAAAAACGCTTTTTCCGAGATAGGGGGATGAAAAAAATTTTTTTTTGTAAAAGCTGTTATGTAAGCCAGTAATATAATTCTTTCATCATCATCATCACCAGCCCTTTTATGTCCCCACTGCTGGGGCACGGGCCTTCCCTGTGGATGGAAGAATATAGGGAGATTGGGCCATAACCCACCACTCTGGCCCGGTGCGGGTTGGTGAGTATTAACGACTGCAGATGCAGCCGGGACCAACGGCTTAACGTGCCTTCCGAAGCATGGAGGAACTCGTGATAATAAATTTTTGGTCACCCATCCAACCGGCCTTACCGAAATTGGTTAGTTTACGCAATCGCAGGCCAAGCGCGCTATGCCACTGCGCTAGCGAGCTCCGCCGATAATTCTTTCACACTACAGTAAAAAAAATGCGGTGACTTAAGAGTGAGTCCCTATCGCACGAATTGAGACACTAATATAATAAGACACGATTATTAGGATTACATTAAGAGAATCGATGGTCCAGATTATCAACTGTAATCTGTCAAATGCCTACTTGCCGTCAAAATACATGTTTATATCTACAAGGTCAATATATAAATTGTATGTATTAAAACTCAATAATTTTCGATTGGATTGTGGATGTGCACAACTTTTAATTAATGCCGTGGTAATTGGAACGAATATTGGGAACCGGTCAACAAAACTCATTTTAGATTTAATAGCCTTCAACTCAACCGGCTCGCCGGATGGACGGTACAAGCCGGAAATGTCAGTGCCGGCGCCTCTCCACTGACAGGAAACGCTCACCCCAGCCCTCCCACTCGTTCTACACGAGACTTTGTTACCATCCACATTCTCAGAGACTTGTCGTAATCATTATTGCTTTAGAACGTTATATCAAAAACAAAAAACCTTTTACGTGTTGTTATGTCACATATTTAAATATACCCAAATATAAAATACAGATACTTGGATATAAAATACTTGGAGATGGTCGTATCATCATCATCTCTATTTTTTTTGATTGCTGTAAAAAGCTATATAGCTGCACATACACTTATCAAATGAGTTTAGATTTTTAGTTAAGTCCTGAAACATATACTTTGCACCAATTCCGGAATTGCAGTTGTGTGTTTCCAAAATTAAATTTATTTTCATACATAAATAATAAAATTAAAATGGGTATTCCATTAAAATTTAACTTGATGCATAAAAAATGGCCATTGCAAAGCTACTATCGCGTGATGGTTGCATGATGAGATTGAGATAAATAAGACTGCTATTTCTGAATCAGTGAGCGCTGTCGTAGTGCTGAAGTAAGTGTCCAACATTTACCTATAACAGCCATGGCTGCTCCCAACAGCATTAGCAACAGGCCGGCGGACAAGGCGCGACACGCGTGCCATAGACACTGGGAGCTCATCTTGCCCTTCACCACCTGAAGAAATAAGTACAATCTCTAATAAACATTTCCAAATAAATGGAATGCAATCAGTTACAAAAACTAACTCGTTATTAAACACAAAATAAATAATTTTTCAAAACTTTTCTGACCTATTTTTCTTTGTTTCAGGATCTTGTCAATTTCTTCATCATGCCAATATAAAAACCTCGTGATATAACAGTGTTTATTAAAAAACTCCTCCGAAACGGCTTGACCAATTGTTATGAAATTTTTTGTGCATATTTGATAGGTCTGAGAACATTTCGTAGGCTATTTTTTGTTCCCCTGCGTGATAAGGGCAAAACAACATATGCCGGATCAAGTAGTGATGGCCTGGGAGCGAACAAATAACGTAGAATAAGCCAGCAATGACCCATCCTATGGGTGTCGTAAAAGTCGACTAAGGGAGATTGCCCGGTGTAGACCAATAAGCACCTCGGGGCACCCGAATGGTGGAGGGCAAACCACCAACAACAGCATACCCAAAGAGGGTCAGTGTCAGGCAGGCGGCCGGCTGTAAAACCTAAGCCAAAACTTTGAGCAGTATGGATTGGAATGTTGTCATTCCAATCACTCTCTCCGTTCATCGGTCTCTCGACATGGTCTGTTCCGTCTCTTTTCTATACATTCATTCATCGCTAGCACCTTTACGGTGTGATGGATTATAAAATATGATTCAAAAGGGAGTGAATGGCTTGATGACGTCTGACCGATATGAATGGAAGAGGAAACATACTGCGCCGACCCCAGACAGACTGGGAACAGGGCAGGGAGAAGAAGAAGAACTAGTCTAATATTATAAAAATCTCGTGTCACAGTGTTTGTTATTGAACTCCTCCAAAACGGCTTGACCGATGTTTATGCAATTTTTTGTGTATATTTAATAGGTCTGATAATAGATCGTAAGCTATTTTTTATATCGCTACGTGATAAGGGCAAAACAACGATAGCCGGGACAGCTAGTAATCATATTATAGAAATGTGTCTAATATTTATCACAAGGGATTTTGTCGTAAAATGGGGAATTGTTTAGTAATTAATTACAGAAATTACTGAATTAAATTATTTGGGAGTCAGACAGTCGCTTTACAAAACCGCACTGTAATTTACAATTTGCATTCTACCTTTTGTACTGCACAGTAGCTAAAATTCAGGTAGTTAGGTCTAATATTTTAGCTCACGCAAAACAATGAGTTCAAGTAATAATTTACGTTTAATTTTTATATAATATGGACACAGCAGAAGTGTTTTTTCCTTTAGCTTATTAGACGAAGTTAACTTTATCAATCTTTAACAATCTTCGAAAATCAAAAGTTAAACAATGCAATACAAAGTTCAAGAGCCAAGAAAAAAAATGTATACTACAATGACCTTTTTATTTATTACATTATTATAGGCAGATTCAATGTAACGTTGTCAGCCGACTTATTAAAGGTTCACTTATTAAATTGTTTAATAACAGAAATTCATATCAAATAAATATAGTGCAACCATAGTGCCTGTTGGGTACCATTGACCAAAATATACATTTGTTATGAAGGAACACAGCTGCTAGCTGTGTTCCCAAATCTATGGAATTAATGAGGATTGTTATCAATAATCATTCATCTGAACAATAGTTTTAATGTATTCAGGGATGAGTTGCGTGCGCAACAAGTACTCAGCCAACTGTTGAGTCGTCTGTGGTCATTATTTGCAATACATAAACAGTGTAGGTAACTATGTGGTTTAAACTTTGACATATTAAAACGTTAAATTTGTATGTTGAATGTAGGTGATTGTTTGTTTGTTCGGCTACGTACGGTAGGTACGGATTGTAGGTTTGGACTGAGTTAGGAGTAGGCTGATTGGTTAGGGATATGTTATACAGTACCTGGACGTTCCAAGTGGCGCCCGAAGCGGGGTGGGCGCGCCGAAGCGGCCCCGTGACGCTCCTCGCGCGCCGCATGCCGACTGCCGCGCGCCCGTCGCCGACCGCGTTCCCCTGCGCGCGCATACAGCCTCTTTGCTCCAGGCCACCTGCGTCCCAATTCCACCAAATCGAACCTTAATCGTAAGACAAAAAAAGAACGACTATATCACCAGAACCGCATCTGCCGTTTCGTTTATATTCAATAAATAAGTCATAAAATAAAATAATTTGCTGATAACATAAACACGCCGATAGAACGGATTTAGACATAACAAGGAATTCATTGCAATCGCGACAGGCAGATTGTTTATCCAATGAACATTGATGTAGTGTCAATAAACCAAGCTTGATAGTTCAGCGTCACTCTATAAATATATTACTGGGTGAATATTATGAGAAGGACGGGTTTGAAATGTACATTTAGAAATGCAGGGTAATTTTCATATCGACTGGATTTACATTTTTTTGCGTGCTAAGGGTTTATTTTTATATGATGATTCTTATAAGTGATTATAAAATTACATGAAACGAATAATTTGTTATTTTTACTAAAGCTCTAAATGTGTGTAAATCTGTAATCATTATATTTTGACAAATTAATAATAAAAAGTTTGTCATACGGTATTAAATAGAAACACGACTGTTTATTTCACCTTGAATAATTTTTTAATAACAGGCTAAATAATGCTGCAGGCGGCAAATGAATCCGCGATTTTCTCAATCTGAGTGATGCCTCCAAGAGTCGGAGTTTTAAATTTGTTCTAGCTTGCGTGTGATTTAAAGATGTATAAAAGTTACGCATGAATACCATGAATAGATGTGAAGCCGATTGTCATTCACCTCTGCCTACCCCTTCCTCATAATAATTTTGCGAGTTGCGCAATATTTTAATTTAATTTGCGGAAAATTATATGGGGCAGCGGCAGCGCTTGTGTTGGTTGCACTGCACGGAAATTTGAAAGAGGATTTCTGTGTGAAAACGGTTCAACAAAAACTCTAACTAATTTTATGCAGATGCGTCATGGAAACTCGGAATGAAAAATTCATTTCTAACTTGGATGCACCGCTGCAAATGAACCTGCCTAAATTAACATTGTCTGAAATAAAATGATCTATGCGGAAAACAACGCCAGTTGGCCCAAAATTATCAAAATTCGCTAATAAATAAAAGTTTTGTATGTCTATGAGGTGCAGCGACGACGAATTCATACAGTAACTTTATAAAAAATATCTCTCTATATCTTTAAATCAATAAAATTTTAATAGGGTCTTCCTGAATGAATGTACAGAAAAAAAAGGAAAAATATTTTCCTCATTCCGGTCTCAAACCCGCGTTTTCCGGAATCCGGGCGACTGCCTAATCCACTCACGACTTATCTATTTGAACGTATAGAAACAGAACTTTGAAACTGATGTATTGTTTTCTTTCTAATACGTCAGTTTTATACATTTTGTATTCTATGCATTCGACAGATTGACCACTTGGTTAGGGGGAAGAACGTATAAACGTCCTATCGACTAAGGGCCGATTTCACCGCAGAATTAAACGCGATCAGTTGAAGTTGAACTCGGTTTATGCTCTAAAATGAGTTCCGCTACATAATTTGCATTAATCAAAACCAAGTTTTATTAAACTCAGTTTCTATGAGAGACGGTGAAATCGGCCCTAAGAGTTTGGGCAGCCGCAAATGAAATGCACACAATAGTATATTATGCTACGAGTATGCTTGGGCATTACATACGAGGCAATATTGCAAGCGCGAGCCGCAAGCGAACGCGATAAGGAAGCTGAGTGTGTAATGATCAATGCATACGAGTTGCATACGACGTTTTTCAACAAAATTGCGAGGAAAAAACAAACTTGTATTGTTATTAACTTTACCGAAATTACCAAATAATTACGGAAAATGGCGCCTACAAGTTTAGTTTTTGTTCTTTTTTCATTCTCCTTATTACTAGGGACGGTAAAGGGAACTAGCACATACAGCCTCATCTGATGTAGTCTACTTTCTTCAGTGTTAATCGCATTAAAACGCGTATGTATCACGTTTAATGCGTTTTGGGAGAGTTTGGCGGCAAATTTACACTAACAGCCTATTGATGGAGACTGACGAGGTAGATCGACCACGAAAATGCTCATCGCCTTTCTCATCAAAGGCACTTTTGTTTCACTAAATCTTTGTATTGTTCATCGCTGTTAGGTTTCATATATTTTTTACTTACGACATTTATAAATTATTGTGAGGGTATGCGTCTTGCAAATCTGACACCCGTCTTTACCCGTCCTTTTCCCACACGTGCACTATGCCTTGCGCGCGATCCTTGTCGCACGCTGGACTTTTTTTTTACTATTGGCGGATCTGATGGACTTCTCGTCTTTTCTGTTCGCCCGAAGACGCCCCGCCATACACACCGAAAGTGAGAATTAGTGCCCGTTCGCATTTATTTATTGGACAATTAATTTGTAAAAATATATAGACTATATCTACGTGCTGTGCGTGTTGAACTGCCGTATATCCAGCTGGATGAGCCGTGGTGACGAGGAGCAGAAGGTAAGTGCATGTGTCCTATCTATGTGTCCTTTCTTTGACCTAGTTATTCTTCGTCCTACATATGTCAGATTTGCAAGCGCATAGCATTTGTTATACATAGGTACAGTCGCAATATAACAACAACAAAAAATACAGTCCACTTAAAACTTATTTATACATATTTATTATGTTCTTTCCGCTCCAATATGGTTTAGCGCCACCAATCGCCGTAGACACTTATTACACAAAACTATAGATTTTTTTTAACAGTAAACATCACTCTGACACAATATTAATTTAATAAAACAAATATGACGACTTTCAAAAGGCACAGAAAAACCGGCTGTGCATCCGAATCAGCAGCAAAATAAAATAAATAGTGTTTCTAAATACCATGGTTAATTTATGTTTATAAACATGGAATAAAATGTTTATTTGTCATCTTAACTCTTAAATAATTTAATATTCGTAAAAATATTCAATGTCCATAGACAAATTAAATTCAAATTCAAAGAGAAAGTATTATATTGTAAAGATTTTTTTTCATTAATTCAAAAATTGTTTCAGACTGGATGCAATGAAAGTTTTTGATGTTAATTATTGAAAATAAGTCTCGTGATATGTTTGTTGTTGAGAATTTTATAGTGGTTTTCACCACCTGATCAGTCGCCATCATGAACTATGTTACCATTAAATTCGCGCCGACCACTCCCTAGATGCGTTAAAATGTGTGACATCCCTCTTTTAACGTAAAATTAATTTCAGTTTTATTCATTTCACACACATGAATACAGACTAAACACACTAAGGACATGGCTGTATTGGCTAGACCCTATGCTTCCCTAAAAATATAAGGAGAATTTACCAAAAAAAAAATTAAAAAATATACGATTACGCACTAGTTCGTAATATATTACGCACGAGTGCATAATATGCTGCATTATGGATTTTAAAACGGTGTATTAAGAGTCAATTTACGAGCAATTGTGTTGAAAAATATGATATTTGATACTCGTTTTGTGCGTTTTAAGCCGTGTGAAGACGGCAGAATATAATTCATCTCTCCCGTTGGTGTCGTACAAGGCGACTAAAGGTAGAGACAGCGATGAGTAATAGGCAGCAGTAGTCATGTATTGAGATTTATGTGCCCGATAGATGGCAATAGGCTCGCCACCATTTGACTTACTTTTGTCGGGGAAAGTGGGTGTTTCATTCACCTCTGCCTACTCCTACGGGGATATAGGCGTGATTTATGTATGTATGTATATGTGTTTTGATAATTTGATGAAATCCCTGTGATTACAATAATAATAACGATGCCATTTATAGCGACAAAGTGAAGTTCCCGCTATAAATAGCAGTACTTCTCAAAGGAAACTTTACTAAACTTGAAATCGAATATCTTGCCTTAGCTTAAGTTATTGCGTCCATTTATAGGTTGATATTTAATGTATGGTAAAACAGATTGTCCTGATTAAAAAAAACAACTACGATAATGCTAGCGAACCGTTCGCAAGGGTAGCGACGTTATTATTTACACCAATGCTACGACTTTCATTATGTAGCAATATCCGTAGCAATGTAGCACGTACCAGTGTACATTGTATAGCTCCTACTTAACATTATCTACATAATATTTATGTTCAATGTAGTATGGCAGGCAGGAATATCTTTTTTCTATTTACAGTCGCAAGTCTCAAACACTTCTTTTGTTTCATCCGATCTCTCGAATGTCCTATATAATAGATATTATGCTCGTCAGTTTCGGGTACCCTTGACCGAGCCTTTTTCTTACAAGCTTTTGGTTTGACTTACAAATATTCGCCTACATCTTTCTCGTCCATGTTTTGTAGAAAAAGTGGACTTCAATTTACTCGACACCTAGTGTGCGAACTGTCAACTATTAACGCGACTGTATTAAATTATACAACAACATATGTACCTAAGCATAAACCGTAGCAGTTATAAAAGGAAACTACGTGTAACACTACGTAGGTAGGGAAATTACAAAAAAAATATTTAATTGTAGCATCAACTAAAATAATAAAGTCGTAAGTAGTAGTTGACACTAGTAAGAATTACACATTCCTGTAAAGAATATATATCACAGTAGCAAAAAGTCATAACGTATTAGTCCCCAGATAAAATGGAAACCGGGCACGAACATGAAGGACGATCGACCAAGCCCAACAGCATGAATCACAGCTTTTGTATTTACTTTGTACAAATTTTTTGAGAGATATATATTTGAGATAGATATTTATATATTTTGAGAGACACAAAATTATTTAAAAATACAATTTATAACTGCTCAAAATATCGCTTATAAAGGAAGCGAATGAGCTAACAATGCGAGGATTTAATAAATGCTTATTACAAAATGGACCTTTTTCTTGTGCTGAGTCAAGTATAAATGGATAGAGTTGGGATCTTTCACTAACGGTAATAAAATGTTTTCTCCAAATGTTTACTACACGCTACCCGCTACGGTCGTTACCTCAGGTTAATAATTCGTAGCGAAATCGTATGTCTGATATTATGGGTCTCTTGTTTCATCGACAAAGTAATGACAATAGCTTAAACGCCAGACTCAAATTACTGATACTGGAAACATATTTTCTGGAATCACTTGAGTTAGAAATATTTTTTCCATAGAGTGATGTCTATTAATGTGAAAAACCAAAGTTGTTCCGAAGTGATTTAATTATGTAATAAATAATGTTATATTTTTTCCTACATCTGTGATTTGTTATTTTTCATATATTGATGGAGGAAGACGAAATTGAGAGTTACCGTTACTATCCTCTTAGCATTACATTGGTGATGTTATATTATACTAGCAACCAAATGTTTTGAAACAGTGTCTTGTAGATCATTACCGGCTTTGTGTTTTTATTGAAGTTGGATATCATAATTATTTCGTTTAAAATAAAAGTAAGTTAAAAAAACCTCCACAACTCTAATTAAAAGTTTGCTAGAATAAATTTTATAAAACTTAACGTCCCGTTGAAAATAGATGGGACTGTTTACACGTAGCAGCACTCGCGTCGGGCTGCAAAATTTTGGGTGGCCACTTTAAATTTAACCTATTTGAGAGTTACTTTGTTGCGCAGTCGAGTAATTAATATGCAAATAGTAGCACTGCGTCAGTAGCAAGCATTATCGAGAGATACCGGGAGACAATTGAGTAGTACGATCCCCAATTTTGGATAAAAGAATTATTATTAAAAAATATATATATTGTAGGTAAAAGTGACAACAATATCAAACTACTTGTACACAAAAGGACTCACTCAATCAAAAGTAGTATCTGAAACCTTATGTTTCAGATACTACTTTTGATTTGAATAAAATCAGTGCAGTAAATAAGGTCCACGTACAATTAACAATAAATTATGAGAAAAATTATTTATATTTCAGTACTAAATACTAAAAAACTGTACCTTCTTCGGAAGTTGATAAAAATATTATACATAAAACCATTTCTTGTGCACTAACCATCCAACGGAGAAATCCTTTAAGTTAGTCTATTCACATTGGCTGACGCACAAAGTTCTTGAAGGATTTTCTTTTAATGTTTGCCACTTAGTTTAGTACCAATAAAGTCTAATATTTGTAGGATTCTGGAAACTATTGGCTTGGCTAACTTTCATTGATGAAAGAGACTAGCGACAATACACGCTTCAGAAAATAATTCCTTAAATAAAAGACGTTAATTTTTGTGATATGAATACAAGTTACTATTTGAACATTCGTTACAAAATAATAATTATGCCATTCCCGATGTATGGAGAAAAAGAAGCTAAGAGAAAAACCTATCCGCCCAGTCGACAAATAATAAATGCAGATTTACTTCATCGTACATAATACAGTCGTAAATTGTAAAGAAGTTAACGCTACATTACAATGGGAGAACTTCAAAGCTCAAGAGATCCATATTTTGACAAAGGGATCCCAAAATGTACTCAGTTCTAACAAACTAGTCACCATTGACTAGGGACGAAACTATGTGATTTATGTCACCGAAATGTTTTTATTGAACCGAGCCTATAGGTAGGTAAGTATTCAACGCCGCGATTATTATTCCCGCGGTTCGAGTTGTCGTTATTAATGATGCTCGGTACGACGGGAACACAAAAGGAT
>OZ008352.1:8486227-8507787 GCA_963931975.1 Cataclysta lemnata
ATTATCGTAATCTGGACCTTTTCGAATTCATTTGTTAAATTATTAGCCTCTTGCTAGATACCATTTTACTTCCATATTAGTATATGTGTTTTTCAATTCTAATAAAAAATATTCTGTAAGGATCGAGAGATTTCGAGAGTAGTAAAATAAATGTTTGATTTCTTAATGTTTAGTTTTATTTATATGTTTCTTAGAGAAAATTATCTTCGAAAATAATAATTTATCATCGACTGCATCGATTAGTTAAAAAATGGTATGGGTTAATTTTTGATATTTTAGTTGGTTCGATTCCCGGTTCGTGTAAGCTTTTCGAGAAAATCTGAGAATACCGTTTTTTTTCTCTTTGAAAGTAATGGAATGTTTCTTTTCCATTATTTTAAAGATTTAAGGTACTTTCCCTCCACTACTTTTTTCACACACCTCAACTTTTTCCACTCTGTATATGCCTATTGAACCTACCGATCGTGGTGTAAGTCCCAATAACCGAATTAATCCTTTTCTGTCAACAAATTCTTTCGATATGATATAAGTATGAGCCCGATTTCTTAGCCAGACAGGTATAAATTAGGCATATTAATGTGAAAACTTCCTAACTGCTTAGCTCGTAAAACTGTGTAAGTAGACGCTTATCCATTATGTATGAAGTTGGCAAGTTCCAATAGATATATAGGTACCTATAAATTAGAATCCACTTTCTTATGTAGTTAATTGCCCTTTGATTAAATAAGCAATTAAAAAAATTGAGGAATATAAAAATTCAATGCATATTTAGGCTTGTTGTTTAGAACAGAATCAGAACGTTTGAGTAATTATTGAGCATAGGTTATGATATTTAACTAATGGTTACCTTAATGTTTCGTGTGGTGGCGGCAGAGCAAATTGTAATTGTTACCACCTCCCTCTCTTTCCTGTGAGTATCGTAAAAGGAGACTCGTGGTTTTCAATATGACGAGGAATCGGCAGCATTGGTCCTGGTAGCATTATTCATATTTTATAAAACTCGGTAGATATTATAGATAATAGCCTCGCCTCGTATTACATGGTACGATTTGCCTCAAAGCTGATTCACACTTTTGTACAGTGTCACAGTAATTATTTAAACAATAAAAGGTATCAATTATTGCTGCACAGCTGTAGTTGGTATCATGAGGCAAAAAAGTGTTAATCTTCTTTCGATGCTGACCGTACCTAATATGTTTGGTGCATTGGTTAGTTAGCATGGGTAGGTTAGCATGGGTAGGTGCCGGCTTGATATACCATGTACCAAACACCTTGTATACTTATCCTACGTAGGGACAGATAGCATATTGCCCAAAGCGTGCACTCTCGTCCGTAAAATGATTTCTATATCCCGAAGCAATTGAAATTTTCACCTGGGGAGCATACTAAGGTAAACAGAATTATTATGTCCTTTGTCAGTGTGTTTTTATTATAAGAGAAAGTGTTTTTGACCGAATGAAAGAACAATTATACATATTTAAAAGTATGACGGCTATACAGGGCTATTTTTAAAACACCAAAAACCTCATCAACAACAACGTTTGTATAATGACTTTTAATATAACGCAATACATTGCGCAAAATTATTTTGCAAAGTTTTTATTGTACTGTCGTGACATTTATACGTTTTCGTTCATAAACAAAAGGACGACGTTACGCTAATTTCGCGTGCTGCTTAATGCCGATGCAAGAAGATGTACGTAGAGTTATTGACTTTTAGAGTGGTAAATTAAATTAGTATTTATTTTTGTATGAAAGTAAAATCTTACAAATCGTCAAAAGTCGTAGAACAAACATTGTTGCTTAGTATGATGTTAACTATCTACTCCTGCGAGGGTTTTAGTGTTTTTAAAAATAAACCTGTATAGTATAATAAAATTTTTAGTTAATAATCAGTGAATGTGATATCTAAATAGAGGCTTGAGTAAGGAAACATAATAGGAATATAACACTTTTTTTAATTAGGGTCGTTACTTTTTGCTTGTATTTTGAAGGACATTGTTATCCATTTCAATGCCAAAGTATTTTGACCTGAAACTAAACATAGAAAATTAAATGCAGAAAGAACATTTAAAATGTGAATTAATTTTGCAAGCTATACACAAGTAAAACAGAGACTGCTTTATTTTATAGTATTTTTCAAGGGAGTTCTAAGAATGTCTCGAGAATGAAACTAGTTTCTTTTGTTTGTCGAACTCCAAAGGATTCTTTTTATTTATGGGACTTGTACAGACAGACGGGTCCTTGTTCTTTGCTACAGCACATTCTTATACCGTATGTTGTTTAAATGTGTAGAGCAAGCATTTGCATTCATTTTCGCTCTTATTGTTTATGGCACAAGAATGGTAACGGCTGAGTCGTTTATCATTTCTGTAAGACTCTGGTGTTGTTTACTGTGCTCGTATATCATATATCTAATTGACAAGGAGTAAAGTACAAAAAAGGGTGTTAAATGCACGTAGGTACGCACGTAGGTAAATTGAAGTATGTATACAGGGTGACAGCAAAAGTCGACGTATTCCTTGAAAGGGGTTATAGTACAGGTCATAAGCAACAAAAAAGCCCAATTAACCAGGGGATAAAAAAAATTGGTTATCGAGCTACGACGGTTTTAAAATTTTTGAGATTTTTTCCGACATGTTACCAAAATTTTTTTTTAAAATAAACTACACCATTTACAATGACAAATTCATTAATTGAAGAAAGCTGAAAATGGGCAGTTAATTTAAAATAAAATTGTTGTCAAAAACTTAAATAATTTTGGAAATAAGAGGTCTTTATTGACAATTAAGTCGATAATTTTTTTTACCTTTCTGAAAATCGACGTCAATTATTGAAAAAAAAATGTATTACAGTTGGCGTAAGAAGTAATAAAATAACTTGCTGGTTTTATAATCTTTTAAAAAAGGTAAAAATATTATTTACTTTTATTAGTATTTTTTACAGAAATTAGTAGAATGTCGCGCTGGTAGGTCAAAATTCATAATTTCATCTTTGAATAAAAATTTTCTGGAAAAGGCAAAAGTACGAAGTAGAAATAAAGGAAATTGCATTTTAATACACAAAAGACTGAAAAATACTCAACAAATTTTTGAGATTTTTTCCGACATGTTACCCTAAAATTAAAACAAAAAGTAAACTACACCATTAACAAAGACAAATTCATTGATTGCAGAAAGCTGAAAAATGGGCAGTTAATTTAAAATAAATTGTTGTCAAAAACTTTCATAATTTTGGAAATAAGAGGTTTTTATTGACAATTAAGTCGATTAATTTTTTATCTTTCTGAAAATCGACGTCAATTATTGAAAAAAAAATTATGACAGTTGGCGTAAAAACTACTAAAATAACTTGCTAGTTTCATAAGCTATTAAAAAAGGTAAAAATATTATTTACTTTCATTGGTATTTTTTACAGAAATTAGCAAAATGTAGCGCTGGTAGGTCAAAATTCATAATTTCATCTTTGAATAAAAATTTTCTGGAAAAGGCAAAAGTAGGAAGTAGAAATAAAGAATGGGGATTGTACACGATAGTTTAATTTGACCTTTCTTCCTGCCCCAAAACCTGAATGGCACAACATACGAAACTTTTTAAGAGAGGAAGTGAACACGCTTTTGGAAGATGTTCCGCTAGCTATAAGAAGAAATATGGTATACCAGCATGATGGGTGCCCAGGTCACTTTTACCGTGGTGTACGACAGTGGCTAAATGAAAATTATCCACTAAGATGGATCGGTAGAGGTGGCCCGACTCCATGGCCGGCGAGAAGTCCTGATTTGAAGCCCTGTGACTATTATCTTTGGGGGTCACATGAATGATCTAGTCTACCCCACACCTGCGACTTCCATTGAAGATTTGAGGGCGAGGATCGTATCAGCTGCTGAAGTCATTAGAACATCACTTTCAACGCGTGTGACAGTGAGTGAGGTACGCCGTAGGCTGCGTGCGTGCATACGTAACAATGGCAGACAATTTGAACAGAACTTATTAATACAAAGATTTTGGGGTTAGAAAAAGAATTTCGAAAAATTATGATCTTGAGGCGGGAATCGAACCCGCGTCCGCTGCTATCCGGGCAGGTGCCTGACCGCTCGGCCACCCAAGACACTAATTAACTTGCCGAAATTCTTCTAACCTTTACACTTCACGTTGTTAGCCAACGGGTACCCTCGCAATGTAGAAATAAATTTCAAACATTCCAAAGCAGATATTTTTACAAATACCATGCGTTCGGTTAAGCTTGGGTTTGCTTTATAAACTATTCGATTTTAATTTTAACATTATATAAATGTTAGAAAAATTAGTACAAAGATTTTGGGGTTAGAAAAAGAATTTCGAAAAATTATGATCTTGAGGCGGGAATCGAACCCGCGTCCGCTGCTATCCGGGCAGGTGCCTGACCGCTCGGCCACCCAAGACACTAATTAACTTGCCGAAATTCTTCTAACCTTTACACTTCACGTTGTTAGCCAACGGGTACCCTCGCAATGTAGAAATAAATTTCAAACATTCCAAAGCAGATATTTTTACAAATACCATGCGTTCGGTTAAGCTTGGGTTTGCTTTATAAACTATTCGATTTTAATTTTAACATTATATAAATGTTAGAAAAATTAGTACAAAGATTTTGGGGTTAGAAAAAGAATTTCGAAAAATTATGATCTTGAGGCGGGAATCGAACCCGCGTCCGCTGCTATCCGGGCAGGTGCCTGACCGCTCGGCCACCCAAGACACTAATTAACTTGCCGAAATTCTTCTAACCTTTACACTTCACGTTGTTAGCCAACGGGTACCCTCGCAATGTAGAAATAAATTTCAAACATTCCAAAGCAGATATTTTTACAAATACCATGCGTTCGGTTAAGCTTGGGTTTGCTTTATAAACTATTCGATTTTAATTTTAACATTATATAAATGTTAGAAAAATTAGTACAAAGATTTTGGGGTTAGAAAAAGAATTTCGAAAAATTATGATCTTGAGGCGGGAATCGAACCCGCGTCCGCTGCTATCCGGGCAGGTGCCTGACCGCTCGGCCACCCAAGACACTAATTAACTTGCCGAAATTCTTCTAACCTTTACACTTCACGTTGTTAGCCAACGGGTACCCTCGCAATGTAGAAATAAATTTCAAACATTCCAAAGCAGATATTTTTACAAATACCATGCGTTCGGTTAAGCTTGGGTTTGCTTTATAAACTATTCGATTTTAATTTTAACATTATATAAATGTTAGAAAAATTAGTACAAAGATTTTGGGGTTAGAAACCCCAAAACCCTTCTAACCCCAAAATCTTTGTACTAATTTCTAATCTAATTAATGTTTTTATTTACGTTGGTTTGTTGTTGAGTATTTTTCAGTCTTTTGTGTATTAAAATGCAATTTCCTTTATTTCTACTTCGTACTTTTGCCTTTTCCAGAAAATTTTTATTCAAAGATGAAATTATGAATTTTGACCTACCAGCGCGACATTCTACTAATTTCTGTAAAAAATACTAATAAAAGTAAATAATATTTTTACCTTTTTTAAAAGCTTATAAAACCAGCAAGTTATTTTATTACTTCTTACGCCAACTGTAATACATGTTTTTTTCAATAATTGACGTCGATTTTCAGAAAGGTAAAAAAAATTATCGACTTAATTGTCAATAAAGACCTCTTATTTCCAAAATTATTTAAGTTTTTGACAACAATTTTATTTTAAATTAACTGCCCATTTTTCAGCTTTCTTCAATCAATGAATTTGTCATTGTAAATGGTGTAGTTTATTTTAAAAAAAAATTTTGGTAACATGTCGGAAAAAATCACAAAAATTTTAAAACCGTCGTAGCTCGATAACCAAACGGTTTTTGACCCCAGGTTAATTGGGCTTTTTGGTTGCTTATGACTTGTACTATAACCTCTTTCAAGGAATACGTCGACTTTCCCTGTCACCCTGTATAAGTTAGGCTGGATTTCACCAACACATACACAGATGATTATTATATAAACATCCGTTTTTGACATTTTATCGTATGGAAGAACTGTCAACAACTGGCGGTTATCTTTAAATCGATTGTTTTACGTGTTGGTGAACTCCAGCCTAAGGTCCAAGTTCACCAACACGTAAAACAAGCAATTAAAAGATAACTGTCAGTTTTTGACAGATCTTCCATTCTTTATAATGTCAATTACTGACGGTTAAGTAATAATCGCTTATTTTACGTGTTGGTGAGCTCGGGCCTTAATGTTTTAAAATTACATTCAATAAAAATTTCTTGTCTTGTTGCTGTTGTTGTTCTAGTCTTGTTGCAAAAATTTCAGAGAATATTTCTCTATAGTTTTTTAGCTTGTTTATTATCTAGTATATTTGTCCAGAACAACCGCCTTACATTACATCCATCTTATAATTCGGTTTGCACCCGGAGGAACGTTGCTCCGTGATAATCTCGCAGTTTTTATAAGTTAAGTTAGATTTAGATGATGTTTTAGAGATATAGTTAATTAATTTAAACTAATTACATGCGCGTATTTTAGAAAATGACGAATAAAAAGGAGTTTATTGCGGCTTAGAAAAGGGTGTCTGTCTACTGTCTGATTTGTTACCACCAAAGCAAGATTTATTGAGTTCAAGTTTTGACAATAAAATGTACAAAAGTATTTCACCGTTACCTCTGAACAGCGCAGTTAAATGAAACTACAATAAAATGTATCATTACTATTTAAAATACACGTTATCAAATTAATATTATATATGTTTGTAATCGTTTGTGTTTGTAATTGTAGACTTGGATAAATATATTAAGTGATTATAATTACATAAAATTGTATTGTTTCGAATTTTACCGCATGTAAATATTTTTCCTTCCATAAATAATATATTCAGGCATAAATACATAACGAATAAGTATAATCAAGTTTCAAGCAGTAGGTGCTGAAGGGTAAAATTCCTTCTCGATCTCAAATTAATTAACTGCGTATCACTTTCAGTTTCATTTACGCACCGTCGAAAATCTAATTTCTCTTGTCGAATATTTTAAACAGTGATATTTGATAGGCGCTGAATTCGGAAGTTCTCACGAGACTTACCATAAAAATCCTGCAAACGAATTCAGGGTTACAGTACAAAAAAGATTTAAATTGTTCCACTTAGGTATACGAGTACTCGTATATAGGTACTTTGCTTGTCACGTTCTCGTAGCTGTATATTGTGGAGGAAAATGAAGCTTCGAGACAAGGTATTAAGTGCCAATATTAAACTCCTTTTGCAGTTGTCTACACTTCGAGAGCAGAAACAATCCCACACACTTCTGAAATCGGGTCACTCAATTTTACGGCTACAAAAGGATCTAACATGACATCTCTTTAGGATTTTCCCTAGTGAATACGAAGTACAACATAAAAATTATATCTCATCCTGCAGTAGGCCTTATATAAAACAGTAAACGGTGTGCTTATAATAATTTGATAAAAGATTATTTCAAAACGTGGACAATCGTAAAACGATATTTATAGGAAGTTGAATTGACGTGCTATACTGAAATATTAAAAAGGGAATCTATGTTCTAGTTTCCATTCTCGGCTTTACATGAATGACTTCACTTATATTTCCATAAATCCAATTAAATTATCACTGGAACTCAAATATCTGTAATCTTGAATTCAAAATATCCATCAACTCAAAATCCAACATTTCCGAGTAAATTAAGAAACAATAGTTAATTAAAAGCTTGTGAACCTTTATGATCAATTCTTACATCTTAAAAAGTAACTTTCTGTGATTCTAATTAACGAAGAATATTTAGTGAAAAAGATTCTATAGACGAGTTTCTCTTGTTTTTGCTTCATTTAGGTTTGACAATTAATTATCTTAAATTGTCAAAATATTTCATTATGCCTTGGTGGTAATAATCCACATTGGTCGAAGTCGTAAAATTTAAGTCTTCAGAGACAGTTAAATTTTGATTTGACTATTGTAATATTATCTGTGTTTGTCAAATGATTATTCAATAAATTCAATAACAGTCAATTTGATGACAAATTAACAAGGCTACGATGAATACACTTATTATACAGGGCGTCCCACGGCCATGCCACACGGAGGGAAAGTATATTAAATATTGAACGTGGGATATTTTACCAAAAGAAGACATCGTTTTATTTTTAATAATAAGTAGAACTGCATTCACAGATTTTTTAAAAATCGCCTACCTCAACCAGGAATCCTAAATAACCTAGCATATTAAATGAAACTAAGATCATAATTTTTTTCATTTTATTTAAAATTTTGTTCAGGGAAATTTCCTCTGACTTGGCCATGCTTCCAACAATTAACATTATCATTTCAAAGACCTACCCACTTGAGATACGAGATTTCCGTGGTGTAAGTACATGATAATAATAAAGCGATACATGAAGTGTAGTAGGTACTTGTATGCATTTTTTTTATGGGGTTATGTAAAAGATTTAGTTTACAGGAACCGGTACAACAGTGTGCAGGAGTTACAAAATGAACTTAGACGTATTATTTCAAACATCCACCATGCAAAAATAAGTAAATCGACAGGGAGAGAAATTATCAAAAGAGTGAGAATTTGTATACAACAGAACGGATCACATTTTGAGCATTTGATATTTTTTTTTTTTTTTTTTAATAAAATGAAAAATTTTATGATCTTAGTTTCATTTAATATGCTAGGTTATTTAGGAAAGCTTATGAGTAGCACTTTCAAACGCTATTATAAAATACATGTAATTTTCTATCACATTTGGCGGGTTCGATTCCCGGTTGAGGTAGGCGATTTTTAAAAAATCTGTGAATGCAGTTCTACTTATTATTAAAAATAAAACGATCTTCTTTTAGTTAAGTATCCTACGTTCAATATTTAATATACTTTCCCTCCGTGTGGCATGGCCGCGGGACGCCCTGTATAGTGGAAACAACTCTACGTCAAATCCGTAACATTGGCGTAACACAACAACTTTAGACGTTTGGGAATGGTAAACAACTAAATTAATAGAGGATAAGATTTACTTACATTTTACACATTCAGCCACATGGTAAAACAGCTATGGTTTTTTAATTTTAATATTACATAATTATACCGATAACGGTGTGGGTTATACATTTACACTCTCTTTAATTATGTTCTTATCATCAAAAGAGGTAATTCGTCAAAGGCAATATCAATATTTTTCATATCTGCCAAACCCTATTATATATTACTTACTTATGATTTTTTATATTTTTTTAAAAATAGGCCTGTCCATCGTGACGCGTTCAAAAGTTCACTTATAGGATTAAAAAAAAATAAGCATTTATTTTGAGTCCTATAAAATTATTTATATAGGACTCAAAATAATTTTTTGAGTCACTTTTTAGCAGCACTCACAGGGAGACCAAAACCTGACTGTTGGGCTGGTATTTAGCGTCTCTTATATTGTAAAATTGGGATTCATTATTTTCGTTTATCTAATAACAACCTTCTAGAGTGATTACTTTAGGTATATTTAGGATGCGTTGTATATTTAACATGAAAGGTCATTTTTGGTAGATGTGAAAGATTTTCCTCGGGCTACGTTTAATCTGTTTTTAGAAGGGAAGAATGTTATTATAGGGATCGGCCCACGCGGTCAATACCTTGGTTCCTATTTTGTTCACTTACGGAGCGAATGGAACGGGATTATATATTTATCTTTTTACTGTGCCGAATTTTGAACTAGGGATTTGGACTTTTATTTATTTGTATTCGTTCAAGGCCATAATTACAGTTAGCAGACAGGAAAAAATATGATCAATAAACTTTCAACATAAATTAACAAATACTGTAGGTAAAATATAAACTATATGCAGAAGCTACATGAAAAAATAGAAATTTAATAAAATGAAGATTAAAAAAGTCAATTGAAGCTTGACCCTAATAATATACTTCCAAAGCAAAAGAGGTCTCTAATTTTTATGGCCACGTTATAAAAGGAAGACTGAAAAAATACAGAAATCACTACGTCTGAATTTGAAGTATGATATTTGCAACCGAACGGGTCAAGTAACATTGAGACAGGTATGAATATTTTAACATGCTTATTAACATAAGTAAAGACGGCAGAGCAGAATACAATTATCACCACCCTCAATCTCTTCCGCGGGTGACTAAGTAGAGACAGCGATGAGTAATGGGCGCGTTTCCCATAAACTATACCACTTCGATTAACGTGCCCAGTATATGACAATAGGCTCGCCCCCTATTACATGGGAACTACTATATTTAGCAATACGTGGGTGTTAGTTCGCGTCTACCCACCCCCCTCGGGGATAAATAGGCGTGATTTATATATGTATGTAATTAGCACTAACAATGAGACACCGTGAAACGTGCGGCCTATTGCACCCACCGCCACAGTGATTTAATATCCTGTTGTCGACATTTTCCTGTTGGTCTCCGTCAAAACACCGAGCAATCTCGTTCCAATCTCGACGTGTTGTCATCATGATACGCTATACGAAATGAACAGTATTTTTCTGAAAATTTCATTGACATACGTTTTCATGCAGCGAATGTGGTGTGTAGCGAAAGGCGGGTAAGATGGCCACAGTACGCAAGACAGATACTTACTATCTCTTATTGTCTGATTTATTTTTCTTTAGAACGAGGTTTGGAATCTAGCACAGTACAATGTAAATACATTATCCCGATTATAAAATGAGTCACGCGAGTTTTTAGCTAAGTTTCTGTTGAATAATGAAATATCCGTCGTGCCATTTATCTGCTCTTTCCTATGTTTTTATTATAGAGTTTGATTTTTCTATATTGTTCTCTTCAATAATTGTTTGTTTGCTTATTTCATTCACAGATTTCGATTAGAAAATATTCCCACAGGAATAACCAGATGGGGTGAAAATATACATTTATTTACAGTGTGTCCCTGGGTAAAGTGCAACCCTGCAAGGAGGTGAAACTTGATCTAAAATTGTCGACAAAAACAAAAATCAAAAAATAATAATATTTTTTTTTTATTAATTTATTATTAAAGTAATAAATTGATTACTTTCTGTGGACCCTATGTACAACAGCTCGATTATTCTGTAAAATATAAACAATAATTATGACAAATACTTTGTGTTCACGATAAAATAACAAATAACCCACAAAACACTGGATAACGGGTGAAAAATTTAATTTTTGTACAATAATTCACTTTTTTAAGCAGTTTTTCTTAATAAAACTAAAATTTCTTAAAATTATGCTTCTTTTTCTTCTTCTTGCCCTGTTCCCAGTCTATCTGGGGTCGGCGCAGTATGTTTCCTCTTCCATTCTATGTCAGACGTCATCAAGCCATCCACTCCCTTTTGATTCATATCATCCATCCCACCGTAAAGGTGCTAATGACGATTCATTCGTCACTAGCACAGTATAGAAAAGAGACGGAACGGACCATGTCGAGAGACCCATGAACGGAGAGAGTGATTAGAATGACAACATTGGAATCCATACTGCTCAAGGTTATGGCTTAGGATTTACAGCCGGCCGCCTTCCTGATACCAACCCTATTTGGGTACGCTGTTGTTGGTGGTTTGCCCTCCACCATTCGTGTGCCTCAAGGTGCTTATTGGTCTACACCGGGCAATCTCCCTTATTCGACTTTTACGACACCCATGGGATGAGTTGGGGCTAGCCTATTCTACGTTATTTGTTCGCTCCCAGGCCAGCATAGAAGGTATAGGTCTTAAAATTATGCTTCTATTATCATAAAATTTTATGAGTTATTATTATTTTTAAAATAAATACATAAAAATTTTCAATAATTTTTACAATTTTTTTTCTATGTTTTTGTCGATAATTTGTGATCTAGTTTTACCCCCCTTGCAGGATTACTCTTTACCCAGGGACACACTGTATACTCACCGATGTCTTAAGAGCCCTATTACAAATCTCACAGAACACTATACTCCTACTGATTCAGACGGCCGGTATATTTCGTAGTAGTTTTGCAGTTATATTTATAGTTTTTATTGAAATAGGATAATACTTCTTTCTTGCTTTCAAATTATAAAATCTTTATTCCTCGCAAACTAACAATAATTATAGTATAAATTATTGCTCAAAAATATTATCACATAAAGGAGAATTTACAGTTATCTTAAAGCTATTTTGAAGTTTTTTTTTGGTTAGTTTATGATTATATTTCTATATTAAATCAGTGATGTTTCTAAATTCCGAGGCCGCTACGAACTATTCGACTATACAACAGATATTTTTTTTTTATTTCATTTGTGTAGAACAGTAGTTCTGCAAATGCAAGAGCTCAAAAAAGGGCCTTCAATTTTGGGTTTAATTAAAAAGTTAAGCAAAATTTACAAAAACCGGACCGCTTTTCTAAGATCAAGAACGCCAAAATTGGCCATTTTACGCAAAAATTACAGTCAACATGTAATATCGCTCTTAACTCTTGGTCGTCTTGTACGAATCCCGCGGGAGAGTTTGGAGGTGGTGACAATTGCATTCTGCTTTGCAGTCACGAGACGGCACTGACTTTTCAACTCTTTGCAAATAAACTGTTAAATAAAGAATTCAAGGACAATGTATTGTTAACGGCTGGCGTGCAGAGTGGGCAGAGATCACATTTTTCCGCTCACTATTCCTACAGTTTCGCTTCAAGCTAAGTACTTATAAATTCTTCCACTAACCCAATGCAAACCATTCTATAGGGAATAGCGATTAATATTTAGAGGTGTGCTGTCGGACGTCTGGCGATTTAACCAGCAAATAAAAATTTTATTCTGCCCTATTTTAATGCAGGTATAGCATAATAATAAGGTCGTTCCAAAAACTTCATAATATATTTATTAGAGTACGGATTATTGAACACCCACGACAGTATTTTTTATTCAACATCTTGAGTTGGTTTTGTCTGCCGTGCGTGTCACATCTCTGAAGGGTTATGTACATATACAAAAATCACGCCTAATTTGTCCTCGAATGGGTAGGCAGAGGTGTATCAACACCTTCACTTCGTCAACATCTTGCTATACTAAGGCACAGATTTAATATTAGTGTATGGGGTTAATGTGCCTGGCAAAATATGGGTGATTAGAGTGATTACACACCAAAACCACTTCGAGGATAAAAAGTTAAGTTGAATTGAGTTTTTGTGAGATTTTTACGTCTCAAAGTAAAGGTTGCATCCTACAATTCTTTTGGTTACAACCCTCTGACTATATACCTGCGTCTATACGCAACGTTAAAAGGATAGCCCTCTAGACATCGTAAAGAGGTTTATCCGGTTTTTGCCTGTCGTTATATTTACGATTTCTTATTTCTTTGATGTGAATGGGATTTCTCGTGCTTTTATGTAAGCCATGAAACCTGTTTTACCTAAGTCGAAAATTATTAAAGGTACCTAAGCTTCAAAACATTGTTCTGCTATATTTTTTTATTATATCAGCTCATAGCGTTACAAGTTAGTGCGATAATAACCATAAGTGCTTATGGTACGGATGAGAAATACATACTACAAGAATACCCGTAAATTAAACAAAATGATTACCTACTCTTGATGTAACAACCCTATTTTAGTAACTAACGAGCTAACACCACTGTTGAAAATTTGTTTATAATCTAAATAGCTGAATTTTCTGCGCCAGTACTAAAATATGAATATATGAAAATATCGTTTATTTATATAAGGTAAGGTATCATCACTACATACATTCATGAATCATCACAAAATTACGTCAAACATTGGAAATACGTGAGATTTCTAGTTTTGAGATTATATTATAAAAACAAATACATTTTTGAAAAACAGGACATCATTATTGAGGTATTTTTCTGCCACGTTGTTCATTGATTAAAAAATATACTTACTGCATAATTATTAGATTTGAGTGTATGTTTTTATTCAACGTGTAGCTCGTGTACAAATAGCGCTGGTCTTTTCATATACATGTGTTCTGTATAAAGTAGGTACTATTTATCTAAACAAGGATTCGATTTCAGGGTTGCTGTGTAAAACCGGCGGCAAACTAATTGTGGTTATTTATTATGTTATTCAGTTGCAGTTCGCTCAATTTTTAAATATAAAAATAATAATAAAAAATCAATTCATATTTCAAAATATACATACTATATCGTTTCACCAGCCCTTTAGTGTCTACCACGCTCACCACGCTTACCCAGTGCGGATTGGTTGGCATTAAAACTAGTCAATAAAAGCCAATAATCTTGGTAGCTCTTATAATTTAGTCTGTTCTTATTTGTCACTTATTTTACCCTTCGATCAACATGTCATATATCAAATATCTATCAAAAATATAAGTAATCAGAAAGGAGTCCACATACGTAATCATCTCTTCCAAATATGTTTGCGTATCTTTTCCAATGTCCAAATACATAACAACAAGGCACCTCTACGACTCATCAACTTTTCAATGTCATTCATTATAGTTGAATCCGTGGTAATGCATTGTTCTTTTAGTCAGGTAGGTAATTAAAGCACTATTATTGTTATTATTACTATTATTGTCTTCATGCTTCTATTTTAGATAAATTGGTCTAAAGTAATCCACATGAATATTTGCAACTAATTTTGTATTCGTCTTGATGAAAGTTGTCATGTTGACATTGTTGTAATCCATAGTCTTTCGGCCAAATGCAGCGCACATGTGTAACGGCTGCGTAAACTTGCTTCGATGCGTTATACAAAAACATTTTAGTCGAAAAGTATCTTACTTAAATTTTGAGGTGTAATCCAATGTCTGTAGTCAGGAAAATCTATTTTGTACAAATTTACCTCCAATTTGCTTTTTTGTCCCAATGGCAATTAATCCTTTTCAGACTAACGTCAAAGCCAAAGGTTGCGTTCGCCAACCTGAAGCAATCTCCGTCACCTCTTCTGCATGACTCCGTTCAAGCATGACGTCCACTTGCTTATTGTAATTTACGGCAAAACTATTATCATCATTCGCGGTCGCAGGACTATAACGCTATCGCTATCGAGCTCCTTATAGCATGCTATGCATAGGTAGTGTGAGAGAAATATAGAATTTGATATACATATTTGAAATAAGGATTTTTTTTATGTATCAAATGGCTTATTTACTGTGTTTTAAAATGACGCCAATTAATTTCATACTGTTGTATTTTTAGAGGGCAATGATGATGAAAATAGCTTTAAGTATCCACTTTTAAAACAACATAATTAAAGATATTATAATCAATCGAACATCTAATAATGATAAGAGTTTCACGTAGATTGGATATAGGAATAGGTATTACTAAATACCTATCTGTAATCTTCCAAATAAGCACGATTTATTCGATACGAGTTGGTAAAAGTTTTCCGCTAATGAAACTGGTAGCAAAGAAAATACAATATCTCAATGAATTACGATAGTGGAAAGGTACGCGCACAGGTAAGTATGGGAAGGAAAACATTAGATATCTCTTCCTTAATCACGGCGGGTAAACGACTCCCCCCGCTTGCCACTTTTAACAAATATTTTCCTGCAAACGTTTTATGAGTTCCTTTTAGAGGCACTTAGGCATTAGGGAAGCTCGACGTCCAAAATATAGCTTTGTTCACGCATCTTTGTTTACGTCGATGTTCCGACAGCTATCGCGTGAATTGCTTTACAAGTACCTTTTCATCTTTTTCGTAATTGACTAACCACAATCGGTGACCGAAACAGTGGGTATCGATCTGTGCTATCTTTATAAAACATTAGAGCACCGAAGTGCTCATGAGATCGGCTGGATCATCTAATTTTAAGGGATGACCTAGTTTTAAAATTCGGTCATCCAAAAAAGAATCGTCTAAAAACGTGACAGCGCATGGAGAGGATGAGTACCTAATGTTGTTGAAAAGTACGTCACGCGCCCAGGTGTCACCAATTGAAAAATTGTGTGTGCTCAAGTCATCATCTGAGTTTTGGCCATAAATAATACTGTTTGGCAGGAAAATTACGAGATTAAACAAATATTCATCCATCACGTAATTTTTTTGTTTGTATGACGTATATCCCGGTGTCGTTATTGTAGAGCGTCACTTCCGTAGTGTGATGAATTATGTACTTTACACTGAGTTAGTGATGATTTAGGCGGAACAGATAGAAGGGCCGGGCCATTATAGTATGGTGATTGTTGGCGTTAATCGGAGCGGGCTGAAGAGCATCGGCCTCGCTATAATGCTCGGGCGGGCGGCGGTCGACTAGTTGTGAGCTAACAATGGGGTCGTAAATTTTACGCAACATTATGTTGCTGTTCTCTCGTTGCCAGGTGAATACTGAGCAAATACTTTTTCAGGGGAAAAAAGAAAAAGGTTTTGCAAAATGAATTTCCTTTCTTTCGTCGATTCTAGAGTTTTATCTACTTTGGAAAGCTTTGCATCTGTCATTCTTACTAAACTTTTATTTAAGTAAAATTATTATTGTTTGTTATTTGAACGTTATATAAATGTTAGAAAAATTAATACAAGGAGAGGTATTGAGTTATAATAGTAGTTCAATGGGTAGAAGTCATAAATTTGAGTAAAATTATATCAGAATATAATTCGAATTATGAATGAATGAATATAATTCAAATTATTTAATTAAATTAAAACCCGTGGCTTCCGCAATTTGGCGAACCAGGACGTTAAATTAACTTTCCGAAATGTCTCTAGCGTTTCAACTTAACTTTGAAACCCAACGGGTACAATTTTTTTCGAAATCTTTGCGATGTCTTTTTCTTTGTAGTAAATTTATTGCCGAAAGTCGTGACTTGACTTTTTCTTTTACTCGTTGTTAAGACATTACTCTTGTATTTGCTTTTATTAAAATATAAACCAACGAAGGTGTGCACAAAAAGTAACTATTGTATCAATATTATTACAATGATAAACCGTGTGGTGACGGCAGAGTAGAATACAATTGTCACCACCCCAAATCTCTCCCGTGGGTGTCGTACAAGGCGACTTAGGATAAATTAGCGATGAGGAATGGGCAGCAGCGTTCCTCTTATACCACCTAGCAATAGCAATGCACTGCGACTTTTGTGCCCGATAAATGGCAATAGGCTCGCCACCTATTACATGGGACCTAACATAATTGGCGAAACGTGGGTGCTAGTTCACCTCTGCCTATCCCTTCAGGGATATAGGCGTGATTTATGTATGTATGTAATGATAATAATATAGTATTAAGTATACCTACAATAGTACCTAAACACCTTTATGGGATGAGAGTATTCTTATCATTACCTTAAGTTTTAACCCGCTATCTATATGAGTTATTTTAAATTACCTACCTCATTTTCGGAACTGAAATTTTAATTCTTTAATTCAGCATTGCTAA
The DNA here is from genome assembly GCA_963931975.1 of Cataclysta lemnata. Classification (NCBI taxonomy): domain Eukaryota; kingdom Metazoa; phylum Arthropoda; class Insecta; order Lepidoptera; family Crambidae; genus Cataclysta; species Cataclysta lemnata. The sequence goes on from OZ008352.1 coordinate 8,503,537, forward strand.
ACTGGTTCACCAAAAAAGTATCCAACCTTAGGAGAAATTGTACTTTATGACAATTTTAGATGGATGATTAATTTGAATTTTTGTCCAACTGAATGTGCCGTTGACCGTATCTCACATTACATGATATCTCTGTCCGCTGATTATAGGTCACCGCGCTGCTAACCACACTATTGCCCCAGAAATGTTTGGCTTATATCTGGACCAGTACAATTATAAAATATCGGCCGAGAGAATCTTCTATTTGTGGTCTGTTAGAAACACAACTATTTTTGATAAAGCTTAATCATATCCCGTTGTTTTAATTTTTATGGTTGTTCAAAATGAAGTGCTTTTCCTAACTGACATTAATGTATGGCAGTGAAAGTTGGGTATGGGTGAAAACCATGAAATTATGAGCGATTATATTTATACAATAATGTGATAAAAGAAAGATGTGGTTTAACAGAAGTCGTAATGAATTGAGAAAGAGATGCTCGCATAATCGCATTGTTTGGTCACGTAGAAAGAATGAGTGAAAGGAGAATGACTAAGGATCTATAATTATGTCGGAAGTCTTAGGCGGATCTTTCATAATCAAATTTAAAGTATGTAGAAAAGGGCCCGGTCTTTAATGAGATTGGAGGAAACGAAAGAAGTATGTAAGGATCCGTAGCAAATAAATAGATTTTTTCCACATACCTACCTATATCTATACCTATACCTGTATACCTAGCGGTATTGTTCTTCACGACCAAAAAAAAGTACAGCGACACCAATTAATCTTGTAAGGCGGCAAAAATTAGAACTACATTTTGCCCATAGATTTTGACATTTATATGATACTCTTTGTTGACCACTAGCGACACCACCAACGGCCTACATAAATTGGTGGCATTGTAGCTATAACTAAGTCAGGCAAAAATGTAACGTAACGTTGGGTAGGTACGAATTTCACGCAACATTATGCTGGTGGACGCTCAGGACGTTGCAGTCAGCAGGCGGGGTCACGCGCTGCGGCTAAGTAGGAACATTTTGATAAATGGCGGTTGCAAAAAACGTAATGCCACTCCGAGGTGAAATTGCGTTTTTAATGGAAAGCTTAAAGGATAAACCTTTTCTGAAGGCCACTCTCTCGATAAGAGTCATATAAGATGACAGTTTGGCGATTACGATTATGTTGTTTCATAGTCATAGTCACATCATTTCATAGATACCTAATAGGGTATTTTTAAAGTGTAAGTTAGTGTTACTTTTATTACGTAAGTTTGTGTCTTAAAATACAAACACAACGTATAATTTTATGTAAAGCTGTAGTCGTCTACTTTAACAAAATGCAAAAAAAAAATAAAAAAAAATAACAAGTAAACCAAGAGTTACTACTCTTGTAAATTTATAGAGTGTGGTTATTATTAAATATTTTAATCTTCTTTACTTCTATAAATATTTTACCTACATTGCTTATATTGAGAGCAATTGTCTATTTTAAGTAAGAAAACCACTAATAGTAGTCTGACGCTAGTAGGTTCGGTAGGATTTGTTCAATAGAGGACGCGATAAGGTAATTAAATTACGGAAGCTGCTGTCGATTCACCGCATTGTCGCAGAGGCACTGCGTTGCGACACAGGGTGTTATGTGTGTGACTAGAATGTTAATAACGTTGTATCAAATTGGCTGTGCGAATGCGGGTTTAAAACAGGCTACTCCGATATTACGTCCGTATTCTTATAAATTAGTAGTTTTCTTATTTAATTAGCAATTTTTAGACTGATTTTTTTGTGAACGTAGTGGTTGGTCTTGGTCGTCTTATTATCATAAAAAAACTATAATATACCTAATATCAGCGCACAGCAACAATCAATCAATTAACCCTATTCTTATTTGATAAATAAGAAACATCAATACTACTCACAGCATAATCTTTGAATCCAAATAAAATTGAGGAGATGTTATCTACTTATATTTCAGCGAAATAGTTATTAAATATATATAAATATATATATATATATATATATATATATATATATATATATATATATATATATATATATATATAAATATATATAAATAGTTAAAGTTTAACTATTTATATATATATAAATAGTTAAACTTTAAATTTAAAATATATAGATATTATTAAAGATCACTTTTAGTACCTATAGTCACCAACTTTTCTGAATAGTTTTATTACGGTGGTAAAGTGCAAGCGTTTTTATAGAATTACAATAAAATATCAAACCTATTAAACCGCACCGGCTGGCTTAAGCTTCACATACAAGCCGTTCTCTTGGCCATTACTTCTTCAGAGTTCGTGTGTATTGTTCGGAAAGAATCGTGTGTTGTTTCCCAATGTGACAGCCCCAGATAACACCAGGGATGGGGTCACCGTAACCGGGCCACCTGCCAGCTGGTTTGAATCGATGCAGCCCGGCCCGGGCGGGCACACGGCCGCAGACAATGGACACCACCTTAGACAATCGCAAACCTTAAGAAATCTTGATTTTCCCCTCAGTTAAATATCAGTAAGGCTCAGTAGCGTTGCTAGGCAGCAAGTTCGCCCACGGTGGTCGGTGTGTCTGTAATGTATACTTACCAACAGTGCTGTAATTACAATGATGTCTATTTGATATTATTATTAGTATTATCTGGGACCCTTGGAATTTGATACTGAATATGTGTTATAATATACACATCACTTTTTTATGTACATACTTCGCTTTTCTATACATTTAATCATCACTAGCACCTTTCCTTGTGATGATGATATAGAATCACAAGGGAGAGAATGGAAGAACTGAATGGAAGAGGAAACTACTGATAACCTGCGAACAGGGCAGGAAGATGATGATAATGATGAGACATGGTGATGAATCAATAATACTAATCAGAAAATTAATGATACAATTGAGAAAATAAGAAAATCCTTTATTTTGCTTTGATAATGCTGTTATAAAAGTATTTTTGACTACAATCCACTAAGAGGATATTTATTAGAGAAAGAGTCTCTCTAATAAATATCGTCATAGTAAAGTAATAGCATAATACTTACGTGTTACATTGGTACTATGGACTAGAATATTACTGGATGGTAGGTATAGGCGTCATAATTAACTAATTCTTTATGTATTTTGTCGAATAGTGTACGAAATTGTGTAACTTCTGGAAATTCTTCTATAATAATAATATAGCTGGTGGATGTCTGTGAACTCACCCTAAAATACACCAGGTCCATAGATAGCGGACTTTGGATGTTAATACACTTCTTATTGCCGATCCGGTGTCTATTAAGGCGTTACTTCTGTAACTAAGCACGTACGTATGTTCGTGATATTGTGTTAAGTATTTGATATTGGCCAATGTGTCTATTTTGTCCGCTTTTGCCCTAAGTTGCCGGTAGGAAGTACAGCGATAAACTTGACGGTTCGCAATGCAATTTAATAATATTTATTGCGTAGAATGTCTATCAATATCTTTCATTATACTTTTCTCAAAACACATTTTTCTTTTTAACACAATTTTAATCAGCTTTCTACCTAATTATTATACTTGAAATACATTTATTCATCACAGGCACTTTCCTGTGAAATGGATGTTATAAAATAAAAGCGTCCGATATGAATGAATGATAAAACATACTGCGCCAACACCAGATAAACTGGTTACAGGGCGGGAAGATAATGTTTTACTTTCGGTTTATTTATTGACTGAACTTAGGTTAATATTGCGCTTATTAAACTTTCAGCTTAGGAGGAGCTTATGTATATAAACAAAAAAATAAAGAATTATTGCTAGCAGGGGACGACAACGTTTCAAGTTAATGTCCGTAAAAATTGCTCTAAAGTGTTTTAAAATGAGGTTAATGGTCGCCCGGGCATTAAAGTCGAAAAGTTCGAACGGTTAGAGCCAATTTCTCGCTTTATATACACCGTTTCAGCCGACGACGCTGGGCCTTTGGCTTGTGTGGTGCCTCCTCTTAAGTTCCCGTTAGCGACGTTAGCACGACACAAAGCGGGAACGCGTTGCGTAATTTTGCGATACACGACACTAAATTTTTCTCACAGGCCACGTTCAATGTGTAGTTTTCTAAAACGTTCACGTAAAGACTGTGCGGAGATGAGATATAACATCGCGCTTTATCACTTTATATTCGTCCTCTTCTGATGAAAAATGTATTTTTATCAAACGCGGTTTCTTGTCTCTAAATATTTATGAGCGAGACCATGTCGTCTTTTTGAAAATACTTTTAACGAAAATATGGTTTACTTACACAGAAG
>OZ008352.1:8507987-8720400 GCA_963931975.1 Cataclysta lemnata
TTGTAGATTTGTCGCACGCAGGAGAGGAAACTGCGCGAGACGCATTAGAGACTTCTCAAGCGCCTGTAGTATTTTCACATTCCGGAGCCGCGGCGCTATGCAATTCTACACGCAATGTTCCAGACGAGTTACTAAGAATGATTGCAGCGAACGGTGGGGTGGTCATGATAAACTTTTATGCGAAGCTCGTGACTTGTGGCGAGCGCGCGACCGTGGAGGATGTGGTGGCGCACATAAAGCACGTGAGGAGCGTGGCGGCGTGGAGCACGTGGGGCTGGGTGCCGGCTACGACGGTATCGACGCGCCCCCAGAGGGACTGGAGGACGTGTCGCGGTACCCGCACCTGCTGGCCGAGCTGCTGCGCGACCCCGCCTGGAGCGAGGAGGACGTGCGGAAGCTGGCCGGTATGAACGTGGTGCGCGTGCTGCGGCACGTGGAGCGCGTGCGCGACCAGTGGCGGCGCGCGGCTGTGCTGCCCGGCGAGGAGGCGGGCGCGCGCGGCGGCGACTGCGTCTACGGGCCCGCGTGACGCAGGCTCGCCGCCGCGTGCTTCCGCGGCCCGCCTCGCCCTGCTCAATATTGACACTCGTTGATCGTAGTTTATACATGTATATTAGTGTCCAAATGTGATTTAGCGATTAAAGTAATCTCTACCTGACCTCGATTGCACAAATTGTTTAGCTAAGGAGCCGCGCGCGCTGGGCGCTTCGTCTCGGCGTCGGCCGCGGTCCGCCGCTGAACTCTTCTCCATCCATGCACACGACTTCGTTGACGAAAGCCCAATGCGAACCGCGATTTATAAACGATATAAAAAAAATGTGTTTATAGAAAAAATAAATATTCTTTATTTATAATAATGGTGGCCTTTATTTTTATTCTACCCCGAAATCTCATATTATCTTCGAGTCTCTCGACTCAGGAACAATTTAAAAACGTTTTCAACATAAGCCTTATTGAGCTCTGTAAGTAACTAAGTAGTAGGTATGTAAGGTACCTAACAGAAACAAGTCTAAAACGATTCTATATTATGGCGAATTAGTTAAGAGGTTGTGAGCTGAAAATTTTAGTACAAAAAGCGATAACATTAATCAAATGGTGGAAATACGTTATTTGATAACGTAGACTACTGGCTAGGACGATTTCAGTCACATTTAGCAAAATAATACACTAGGGCCCGTATTCTGAAACGGCACTTGCGTGTAGTTTAATTTGAATTCAAGTGATTATTGCTTAAATATAGAATCGCTACTGAAATTTGTGTGTTATTCCAAACCGGCTATAAAGCTTGACTTACGTAAAGGACATCCTCCACGTTTCATACATTTTTGGTCTCGGGCCAAAATGGAGGATGTCCTTTAGATTTTAATTATATTTAAGTCGGGACATCCCTATTCTACCCATAAAATGCGAAAAGGTGTAGCACTATAGGTTAATAACTGTACTCAAGCGTGCAAATGAGGTGTTTTGCGTGATCATAACTTAAATCTCGATTTAAATACTTATTTATTTATTTACTAACATTTGTATACACCAATACAATCATAATATTTGATAGCTTATAAATATCATAACTAGATGTAACAAACACTTAAAGGTAAATACAGCATGGACAAACGATTGTTGTCCAAGTGACGTTTTAGAATAAACGTAAACAGAGATCAATGAATTAATACTTATATGTATAATATTCTAGAATAAAGGGTCCATGTAAATCTAGTTTTAAAACGTGATTCACGTCCAAGTGTCGTTACAGAATACGGGCCTATTTTGTTGTTGATTTTTGATATATGAATATTACTTATAACAATTTGTTTATTTATTGATTTACCAACTTTTTTATACACCAATACAATCAGATTGATAATGGTTGATTTGGCCGGATGATCAGATGCGCTGCCTATCGGCTAAGACGTCCCGGGTTCAAATCCTGCAAGGGTTCAATTTTTGCATGGTAAACACGGATAAATTTTCTCGAGTGCTTGCTTGTATGTTAATGTAGCACTTTTCAATATTTAGGGATATACAATTACATTTGTCTATCATCATAAAGGTACCTAATTTCGGGTAATAAGGTTCTAAAAATCCATTTACAGTGCCACAGAACCAGGCGGCATGCGCTAGTCAAATTATTTAACGTTAAATCATCCTTTTCAAACGCAGCATCAATTGAGCCATCGCACGTACGCCTACTTCATATCTACAGTCCGTTTGGTATCGGTCTTCCGATACCTACTTCGTCCACGTATTGTATGATAAATTTTATAGACAAAAAACATACAAATATGGGTCGCACCTCTCAACCCTATGAATTTTCGCGAGTTCATAAGTCGTTTTTTATCATTTTATGTTACCCACATAAATACCTGAAATGAAATGTGACTTCATGAAATAAGCTAGCACCAAAACATTTGTTATGAAGTTGCAAACACCCTTGATTTAGAGTAGACGAAAAATTTTCTACTTTAAAAACCGGGCCCCTTCCATATATTTTTCTTTCTTTATTTTATTCGCAATAAACTGTGCTTACTAATAAACATAAAATTATTACCTACCACTATTCACGCAAATGATTTAGAACCGCTCTAACAAATACAAGTCAAAATTTTCAAAAGAAACCCGTTTATATAGGTAATGTAGCGACATCACAGCATGTTCTACATAATTACACGTAGGTAGTTAAATTCATCACATTTGTAAGTTAACTTTAGACACGCACCATATTACTATTTAAGCTCATATTTGTATCTTTAACAAACAGACTTAAATAACACCATCAAGTCGCGTTATACTTCTTGCCCCTGGCAAATTGGTGACCACCGACATTGGACAGCAGCATCTGCTTCAAAATTTACAATACATCTGTCTGCCGTGCGGCAAACTACTTGACGCACGGAAAACCACGTTAGAAACATTGGAAGCCATCAAAAGAAAACCTCGAAGACTACCGGTTAGTGCAATCACTTTCAATAGTACCTAATCGAAAATGTAAACAAAGGTGTAAACCAAACAGACAACGCAATAAGCACAGTAAGCAAAAAACACAATTGGAAATTAAGCACAATTCAGCGCTCAATGATATTATAATTGCCAACATCTATCGAGGTCAAGTTCAAAAACAAGCAATTGAGAAAGAGGACACCGGTGTTTTGACAACCACGATGAATCCAAAAAAAAGTAGAAAATATGCAAGAGAATGTGTTTAACCATGTACACAGGACACAGAAAAAACTTAGACAAATCTCTGTTCATTAGTGGTACCTACACAATCAAAACAAAGGGTGAATAAAAACACTTATTTTAAACTTGGGACTACAAGACGTTCTTCAAGGAACTTCGGCATGACCGCCGTTTTGACTAATTATTAGTCGATATAGCTGGTCGGAAACTTAAGATTGGGTAACTGAGCTGACAACGCCTGCATGCAACCCTGATCATACCGACGCAGCAAACTAATCGTACCATTGTCGTTGGAACGAATCCACGCATACTCTACTACAAGGTTACTTTCTCAAGAGCGAAAGAAATTTCTTAGGTTATCAGATAACGAACCAAGGAATACGCGCAACTGAGGAAAATTACCACAACTCAAGAAGCATTAGTAATGGCGAGCAGTAAGCGGACCAAGGGCACGCAACGGCAGCCCATAGTCGGAGACGAAAAGTGCGTTCACACTCCGGATTTAGGGCAGTTCTGCGTATGGTGCCTACCAAACAAACAAATACGCTCGTCGAGGACGACTTGTACCTGCCGCAGCAAGCGGATGAACGGCACGCAATGGCAGCTCATGACCGGAGACAAAAAGTGCGTTCACATTCCGGCATATGGCAGTTCTGCGTATGGTGCCTACCGCTCAACCAATTTTCATTCATCCCAAGCTCACACGTTAACATCGCCCCATGAAGACCACTCCCAGCAATGAGAAGAACAGATAAAACATATTCCATTACGATATAAGGAAACAATTAAATCAACAGACACATTTGTCATCAAAAGAAGCTACGAACGTGCCAATTTCAGAAATTAACTACAACAATCCGAACACATACCATGACCCAGATAGCGTCACAACAAAGTCAGCATTGTTATTTTTTCTGCATCAGTTATAGTTATTATCTAATTGTAATTGTATCCACTTGTTATGTTAATTACTAATTGATAATATTTGTGTATATTTAAATTTTAGATAGATATGTGTAGTTACAATTTTTCCAAAGGGGAGTGTATATGTAGCGACATCACAGCATGTCCTACATAATTACATGTAGTTTAATTCATCTCATTTGTAAGTTAACTTTAGACACGGACCATATTACTATATAAGCCCATATTTGTATCTTTAATAACCAGACTTAAATAACACCATCAAGTCGCGTTATACTTCTTGCCCCTGGCAAAGGTAACATTCCATTAGTATGTCATTGTCAGCAAGAAATATCTTATGCACGCTGTTTGACCTAACCTGGCCAAATTCCAACATGAATTTTCAATAAAAGTGTGGGCAAGATTGTTGAACAACCAGTGTTGATCGGACATATTGTCTTGCCCCACAACATAAATGGCGAGATAATTTTGGAGGTCCTACAAAATGATTTTTTTGGAAGAGGCTTCGTTAGTGTTCAGACAGTGTCAGCCACAGAACAGTGTTCTGTGGTGTCACCAGTAGCGACCTTCCAAATGGACGGAGCACCGCCACAGGTACCAGGTACGTTGATTCTCACTATACGCCATGGATTGGACGAGGCGGTACGATCGCCTGGCCGCCTCGGCACACGACTTAACTCCTCTGGACTTATTTTTTTGGAATACAATGTAGCAAAACGCTTATCAAAAAGTTCCAAACACCAGGGAGGAGCTCTTTCAAAGGATTATAGCCACAGCTAAAGAGGTACAAAACGAAAGAGAAATGATATACCTAATGAGTATATTATGAATAGGGGTCTTCTTTTGAAAATGTTGACTTGTATTTGTTAGACTGTTTCTAAATCATTTGTGTGAATAGCGATAATAATTTTATATTTACTACTTATTGTAGCACAGTTTATTGCGAATAAAATAGAGGAAAAAAATTATTTGTTAACGGTTTTTAAAGTAGACTACAATCACTAAAAAAAATACATAGTATAAATTTTACCAAATTTTTCGTCTGTCGAAGGGTTTTTGATTATTATTTTTTATAACTTCATAATAAATGCGGTTTTAAAGTGCTAGCTCATTTCATCACCTTTAAAATAAAGCCACTTTCATGTACCTATGAGGGGTGGGTAACATAATATAATAAAAAAAAGACTTTCAATGAACTCGCAAAAATATGAAGAATTAAATTTTAAAATGGCTCCCATTCATAGGGTTGAGGGGTGCGAAGTCTGCTTGTATGGTTTTTTGTCGATAAAATTTATCATACAATACGTGGGTAAAGTATTGGAAGTCCGATCTCAAACACAGTGTTTAATTATTAATAATTATGATGGACTTCCAAAGTGAAGTCGTATGTCGAACAGTCGGCAATTCTAGCCTGATATGTTAATAAGTACAAGTAAATACGTTTGTAAGTGTGTTGATTAACACCTAAACAGCTTCCAGTATAACCTAGTTACTCATTGGCTGTTAGATAAATTAAGAGCACGCGTTAAGCATGGTTTAGTCAGCATCATAAATGTTGAACAAGAATTCCAAAAAAGATCTAACGAAATGTTTATCACGGACAGTTAAGTATTTTAAATGAAGAAATAATTAGTAAAACCTATTGGAAATTTAGCTCTATGGCGCTATTCCATTTGCCTTTCCTTAAAACAAGTCAGTACACAGATTAAATAGGTTTAATTTTTAATGTTTTTTTAGGGAAAGCAAAGAGATCTAGCTCTAGGAATTTTATTCATTTCATGAATTAATTTCAATAATTCGTTCAAAATATTTAAGAAAAGTAAATGAAAATCATCATAATGGGCATCGGAGACGGTCAAGTGGCTTCGCGTCAATCACGTCGATTTTAGCTTGGATTAATTGTTTTGATCGTCTACAGCGCTCGCTTGAAGCTATGAGCTTGAGACGCGCTTGATGTGATTTTATATGTATGTACAGTCTATGCCGGTCTATGGTCTTGTCTCTTGACAGGTTTACATCACACTAGGGTCAATTCTGACATGATTCTCTAAACTTAAATTTAATATCAGTCTCTCCTCTTCATTCTGTATTTAGAATGAAAGAGAAGCACTGTTGTCAAATTAATCTTAGGTTTAGAGAAACATTGTCAGAATTGACCCTACTGTCTAGCAAGCACAACCGTAAATCTACCTGTTTGACGCGTTGTAGCTTGACCGTCTCCGAGGTCCATAATGAAGCAAATTCCTAAAAGACTTGGTTTCAATAACTTTAAACAGATTTAAAAAAAATCAAAAGTGACATTGACACATTGATTGACAGTATTGCATTCACTCACTGACAGTTGACACTGACAGACAGCTGGACTGGGACAGACAAAATTTGTGGACAGAAGTTGACAGAACGAAGGAACAAGTAATGATTTCGTTTCTAGTGAAATTCCTATTTATTTTCATTTTGTTCGGTTAAATTGCAATAAGTTCATAATTCTATTAAAATCTTGTGATGCATTTATTTTAAGGGACATATTTCGGAAGTTTAAGTCTGCTGTTACAACAAGTGTTAATGCCTTAATGACCTCAGGTGGAATTATCAAAAGGTAAAATAATTAAACTGTTATTTATTTAATGTGGTTACTACGTCATGTTGAGCTACTTGCACGATCGTTTCATAAAATCCTCTCATATTGCATGCAGCGTTACTTAGTACCTACTACTGAAGATGGAACCCAGGCAAGGTTGGTTATCTTTACCAACTAATTTATGTCGTAGAATTTAATAACTAGCTGTCGAGCATCTCTCATTTGTTGCCAAGCTAACTGTCTTCATAAAATAACAGTTGCTCATTTGTAACATCATAAATTCTTAAATTTATCAGTTCCTATTGAACACTTTTATCCTCAATCCATTTAAAGTTAATTTTATTCCAAAATGTATACTATTCAATAATATAATTGCATACACTGATAAAATCATAGAAGAGGTAATGTAATCAAAAGTCAACAAAACTTTACAGTGTTTGGAATTGATAATTAATACATACTGTATCATTATAAGTTTACATGGTTTTATTTTGCAGATACATTTAATGAGTCTGTATCCTCAATATTAGAAAGAAAAGTAAGAGGCTGGCTGAGTGGAGTGATAGACGACATGAGGCGTAGCAGCCCTGTGCAGCAATGGTTGGACTCCCTCCCACCTGAGGGTGTCAAAGAGTCAACTAAACCGGAAGAGGATGTCACTACTGAATTAAAATCTGAAGATAGTAAACTAGATGATACTGTCACTGATAATACAGTTGTCGAATTAGGTGAAGAGAAAACTATGGTTGATGATGAAAGTGATGATAAATCAAATGAGGATAAAACTTTAGAAGTACCTATGGTCAAGGATTGGAAAAGGAAGTCTTTAGACAGCTCCATGTTGAGTTGCACTCCCAAAAACAATAATATTAAAAGACTACAAAGAGACCACTCTGTTCAATCTGAAGGTTGTTCTCCGAGGTTTAAAAATCCATTATATCGAGATCACTCTCTACAAGTGAGTATTAAATTATTAAAGATATTTGAATTACCTATAATCATTACAATAAAGAACTAAATTATTTATTTAACATTTTCGGAGATGTGTTTTGATTTGTAAGTTACTTCAGTGCATAATAAATAGAAGTGCAAAATTCTATGGATTCATACACTAAATAATCTTTTGAAGCTTTTTTTTTTATGTCCAATATAACATTAATTTAAGTTTTCTGCAATCAACTATCTAAATCCTTAGCCAAGTAAGCAAAATTTTATATTCTAAGTCAATGACTACCTGATATATACCTAATATGCTATCTAAATAATAAAATTTATAATTAACATCATCTGAAATACTTGCAAATCCTGTGCAATCAGTCTAGGCTGAATTCCATTACAATAATATTAGTTTTTTTAATTCATAATGAAGTTACAAACAAATTATGTTTACTATTTACTATGAAGTAAATGTCTTTATTATTTCAGTCTGATGCAAGTGGTTCTAGTGGAAGTTCAGTTCTAAATGTTCTGGGAGCAAGAAAAGTAGATGCTGAATCAGTTTTGATAGCTTTAGGCTTTGGACCAAGTGAGAAACAACAGAAATTGCAAAGAATACCTGACAGATTCCTAGTGCCATCAAAAGTAAGTTTTTAAATTAATGTGGATAGCAGACTCCTTTAAAAGAATTTGATATATATCAATTATCTTAATTTCAGTTGAAGGGGATAAGTACAGAACAATTTATAAAAAATGAACAGCATTCCATGCGCATGCATGATTGTGGAGTTTTTGGATACCGAGGCCTGACTGGTAAGCTGCCTATTATTTTGATAAATACTGTATTTGAATTTATTCATTACAAATAACAAAATGGGTACACAATAATATATTTCTTACAAATAATTATATTTATCCATTTGGGGAAGTATAAACCATAATATGTAAACTTTTAAAACGTTTTAATTATTTTGTTAAATAATTTTGTTTAAATTATCTAACAAAATTTTGTGTAGTAAATTTAATTTATACTAACATTATATGTAATTATTTTATAAATAATTTATAAATTAATTTACAAGCCATGTCAACAAGTTTTTAACTTGAGCTATCCATAACACTACATTTCCAGAAATAAAGACAGTCATTATTGTTTAAATCTAAAAACTTGGAGAACCATCTACTTATTTCATTGTTTACCTTTCGTTTTATACTTCCTTTCATGGAGTGTAAATTATATGATACATCTGTGACGGCATTCATGTATAATATTAATATTTAACAAAGTGTGGGCTTGAAAGTACTGAGAGGTTTATGCAGTTAATCTTGTTGATACCATTTACTGAGTAATCATTATTACTTTATAGTTGACAGAAGTTGTTAGACAAGTTTATGGGTATAAAGTGTCTTTAATTGGGCTATGTTCGAAATATTATTGCAAAAGAATATTTAATTTTGATGCTGAACTGAGTGCCTAAATCAATCCAGGCGACTGTCATACCACTGGGCCTTTAAGAACATAGATTATTTTGTCTAAATTATCCTAAATGTAGCACTAAAGTATGGGTACCATTTGGAACAAAAAATTAACCTAATAATAAATCAACCTGAAGAAATGCGGTTTCTATTTCCTAAGTTGTAAAATATCAGATCTGAGTTTTTTGTAGAGTACTTTTCGAATGTATGGTAAATCGGACCGCTTTCATTACCGTCAATAATCTGTTTTGATCCTCATTAATTAATAGAACAGCAAAAGATGTTGCTGTCCTTGACATGGCCTGCAAAAATAGCTCGGTCATAATATTAATCTTTTAAAAATAAAATAAATTATACAATGTCAATGTATTTTGCTTTAAGAAGTGGTCCACGACAATGGCAGCTTGCCATTGTCATAACGTAAGAGATGGTGGTTAGTTAGTTTTTATTTATCCATCCAAGCCCACTTTCCCCTAAGAAGCGAAAGGTTCAGACATAATCTTCATTCAACTATTAATATGTAATAGTTTTTATGGGGCGTTGGGAACCATGTTTTTAATATTAATAACTCATATTAACACTAACAGCTTTTTTACTAACAGCTAATTTAAATCACTAACAGAGCACTGTACTCCGGTGTGCCGGTTTATGAAACCGGTAGACTCAAGTTATCATAGGTCTTACCAAGTTCCAGAGATTGCTGTCCAGTAAGTACTTGAATAATCACATTAACATCGCCATAACAATGCACTCCAAAATTATAATGTACTAGTCCTTTAATTGTAATAGTATTTAATTGTTATTATATTGTTGCCCTAATATGAACATCTTTATTTTAAAGTTTGAAAAAATATATATTTCTGAAAGCCCTTCATTTAAACTGTTTATTTTGTATTTAACCATGTATAAGCAATGCATGCATTTTTTTGGAATTGGATTTAAGGCTTGTTCACCAAATCACTAAGGTTAAAACTATGGTAGACTAACTAATTTACCACTGTTCAAAGGGTTGAAAACTAAATTTTCAACGATACACATTTGAAACCTAAATGATGCGACAGTCTATAAAGGGCATTAAACTTTTCAGGGAATCCCCATGTTCCACCGTCGACAATTGTAGCTAAAATTATGGAATGTATATTGAATGACGACGTATGCCGCGAAGAGGCGCTTACAAAGGCTCGCCACTCCATCGCAGATATGCGTAGCCCACCCACGGCTTACGGCTTCCTGGCGTCGCGTTTCCGCAACCAATAATAAAATGGAACGTAAGAAACAACATAGAAAGTAATGTTTTACCTTTAATAATGTTTTTGTAGAAAATCATTTAATATTAGGTAAATCTACATTTTTCAAGTCAATGCAACATCTTATCAAACAAAAATATCAGTCACAATTTAGGTAATTTTATCAGTTAGTTAATAGAAACTGCAATAATAAAGATTTTGGTGGTTAGAAAAAGAACTGTCTCTGTCAGTGTCTTGGGTGGCCGAGCGGTCAGGCACCTGCCCGGATAGCAGCGGACGCGGGTTCGATTCCCGCACCAAGATCATAATTTCACGTTTCACGATCATGATCACCAAAATCTTTGTACAAATTTTTCTAACATTTATATAATGTTAAAATTAAAATCGAATAGTGCAATAATAAAGTTTTATTATAAAATATGTCGTATAGTAACCATAGCTACTAATAGTAGGTACTTAAATTTTGTACGTAATTGATAATACAGTTATAATAGGTGGGTAACTTTATTATTAATTATACTGTCCACTATAAAATAAAAAGATCTGAAAAAATGTTCTGAGACTTAACATTTTCTATATATTGGTTGTATCGTATTCTATGTCCTACTATGATTATGTAAATAACATTGCCAGCATTTCTGTCTTGTTTCTAACTTACCTTGAACTTACCTACATGCTTTAATGAAGACAAGATAATCTAGGTATACTTAGTACCTACTGCTAATCAAGTTTAGATAGAAGGTAAGAGATTCCTATTTTGTTCCTCGCCGATAACATAACATAACATCAGTTTGTATGCTTCCAGACTTTTGCGTTCCATTATTCGCATTTTTTTAATTATTATCTTTATAGTAAATATGTAGTTGTAAATACGGGTATTTCTCAATATTTGATCTTTTTTTGTTTTTCGTTTCGGTGTCATCAACTCTTGAAAAATTAATCTTGTATTAAATTTTTAAACATAGTTTAAATGTTTAGTAAAGTGCCTGTAACGTGATTTGAACATATTTTCTGAATTTAGTATTTTGTAACCTTTTGTAGAGATCATTTGTCACTTTGCCACCAAGATTTAAGTACATAGTTAAAAATACTTATTAAATTTACTTACTTATTTAAATTATTTAAAAATAATTTGTGTGAAATATACACTGCCCAAAGTGTTTAGCGGTTTCTTGAAATGTATATTATAGGTCAGTGATTTAGAATAATCTGTAGTTTGGTTGTCAAGCAACCTTTCCTTTTAACAAATTATATATACGATGAAGAACAGTCATCTAATAAAAAACAATCTCTATAAGCCCTTGAATAAAAAACTGGTTTAAATAAATACACCACCTTACCATTTTCATAAAGTAAATGTATTTTCTTATTACTTTATCTCGAATTATAATCTATACCTATTGTACATACCTACACCGGGTATAGGGTTAGTAATACAATAAAAACATAAAATGTAATATTAGATGACCTAGAAAAGACAACACTACTTTTTAATATATTAGTTGGGATCAAAAAAAATGTTACATTTTTTGAATAATAAAATAATATAATATGAATACAATTTATTCTAGCAGTTGAATAATATTTTCAACTTTAATAGGTATTATAATCTGTAGTTATTATTTCTGTTTAGTATCTGGAGATTGTAAGCATGTCGAATTTGGACCTTTATCACTTACCTTATTAGGCCAGAGCTTAAATAAGTGATTGTGTATAAATTAGAGACGACTGAAGTGAACAACTATATCTGTGTACTTATTATGAAGTCAAAGACTTGTATATAATGGATACCTAATATTTTACTATACCATATTATAGAACTTGCCTCAAATGTGTTAAGCTTTTTATTGTTTGTTATTAAATGTCTAATTTTTATCTAAGTTGCAAAAATGTTAGTACAAATGTTTACTTACAAAAAAATTATAAATAGCTATATTTACTGAAATTCAGTGTTAGATTTTATTTAGAAATAAAGTGTGATTTTATTCCTTAACACTGAATCTACTTATACTTTAACATTCTATGTAATTTGTTATTAGAATTATTAATGTGGAGCCGAGAGCTTCACAAATAAACGAACACAGGTAACACGCTAGTGTGTAGGTGGGATATAGGTGTGTGGGGTCGAACCAGGGAGCTTCAATAAATTTCTGATAGAAAATATCTTCTTAGTCAAGCCAATTTCAATAACTGCTCTTCAATATTTGATATCTCTAATTTTCATCTTTTTTGGATCTAACATCTCTATTTTTTATAAGTCTTGTGTCTAATGCCTGTATTGACAGGACAATTAGGTAAGTGCCAATATTTTGCAAATCTGAGGCAAAATCGTTTTCGAAAGGCTTAAACCTGGCATTTATTGACACTATCTGTCTAGGTGTCTTGCATCTAAGCAACTAGGGGTTATTATCGACGTTGTAAGCCATATTGTTAGGATCCATTTTGACGTAGGGCCTTAAGTGGATAAATCTCCATTTGAATCTATTGTCGGATTCTGTATTTATTAGTGTAGCAAGTCTTAATAATCTTACACGGTACTGTTGACTGTTGGTTTTCTTACTCAATTAAATAATATGTAGGTTCTCTTTGGTCTTATAGTATTTAACGTGATGGGAATATTTATTTAGTATTTTTCTATTTTCTCCTGTATTAACTTGAAAGAAATAGTAATTATTAACATTGTCTTTATTGTAACAATTATTTAATTAATTTACTCACGCAATTCTGAGGTAATTGAAATGAGGATTATCATGTTCTGTGTAGTAAACAGCGCGCCAGCTTACACAAAACACTTACATTTTGACAAATGATTTTCAACTTTGAAACGCTCAACGTAAAGTGCAAATCTAAAAGAGAACGAACATTTTCGGTTTATGGTAACCTTGAGTGCTTTTGGCTGTATTTTTAAAGGATAAGAATAAATTGGAGGATTTAAAACGGTTCTTTTCCTGGTCTGTCGGGAACTTTGCAGCAAGTTAATTATGTTTCGTAATTATTCGTATAGTAATGATGACTTAACGCTTTTCCGTAGATAATATCTACATTCTACAAGTAGTACTAAATACCTAGTATAAAATTATTTTAACCTTATTTTTATAATTGTCTTTCTTCGCATCACTTAATTCTTTTCGATGTAGGTACTTTTATAAACTGACAAGATTGCATTGTTTTTAAAATGTTAAAATCGCGATCGTATTTGGGCGAGGTGCGCCCCTTAAAGCTTTGGAAATATATTATCGTGATTAGGTAGTAGGTACCATAAACTGTCAAATTCTCTCAATTCATTTCAAGACGGTTAAATCTGGCGGGCTGTTCACCGCATCTAATAATTATACATAGACATATTGTTTATTCCTTTTGTTTTAATTTGTTTTTGGTTAGGGAGTTAAGACACAAGCCATGTAAAGGTGTCCATGCAATAGGATATTATACTTATACGCATTTTAGGTATCTGTAAAGACAGTCTGGGCTTAACCAGAACTACCCACATCAGTCATACAACTCCCAACCTTAACTTTGACAGTGTTCTGTCTCTGGATTTAGTGGGAGTCAGAGCGAGAGGAAAATATTTTCTTTTGCCCGAAGAGATATTGTCCGCGTCCCATGCTACGGGGGCTGGTGTGAATCTTAATGTGTATGTGATGGATGACAAAATAGTTTAATATATTTCTTAACACAATCCTATATTTGATATAATGAGGTGTTACGTTTTTATCTCACTCTGTGAGTAATGTGATATGTCAATGTGACCTGTGTAGTTATCGCATTTTGCTCATTTTGATTTAACTTAATTAATATTATAAATAAGAATTAATGGTTTGGATGAAGTTAAAGAGGGAACAATATGATTAAATAGAGTAAAGTAAATCATTTTTTTTTATTTAACACCTTTAATAAAATATACCTACCCACAATCTGCTTTAAAAAAGCTTACGTCTTTTTAATAACACGTTAACTTATTATACCAACCGTTAAATAATTCTCGTCGTATGCAATATTTTCTAAACTCGTCAAATAGAAACATGACAGCTACGAAAGGTAGAGAAAGAAACCACCTGTGGGAATAAACAATCTTTAAAAATTTGCCGCTAAAATTCGCGCGTTGACTAGATAGTGTAAACCACTTTTAGGGCCTGTTTCATAATCGACGAGTAAGTTCTGAATAGCTTAGCTGGCAGATCATTTGATAGTTGTAATATGAAATATATGTCAATTGAACTGCCAAGTATGCTATTCAGAACTTGACGTGAAACAGGCCCTTAGTATTATATTCAGTACATTAATTTGATTTAGAATTCATATTTTCATAAGACATTCGAGTGTAGTTAACTAACTAGATATTGAAAGGGTTTTGCTTAAATCAAGTATTTTGTAATGGTTCCTTACCAACGCCATTTCAAAGGATATGTCTTGAAGAAACTGTTGATTCCAGGTGTGTAGCACAACATGCAAGCCAATAATAATTCGAATACGAGACCAGCATTTAATATTCGGTTCCTCATACCTGAAATACGAAATCTAAGTATGAATATTTATTTTATTTGTACCGTTTTACCTAATCACTAGCTGATTTATAATCTTAAAGTACCTACCTATTTACCTAGGTAGTTATAGTATATTTATAATTATTGCACATCTTTAAAACGTAACGGTTGGTAAACTCTTAATAATAATAAAGACAGTTTCTTTTCAACCTTAGAGATCTTAGATTAAGGGCCTGTTTCACAATCGACAAGTATGTTCTAAGTAGCTTACTTCGCAGATCATTTGACAGTTGTAATATGAAATATAGGTATGTCAATTGAACTGAAAAGTAAGTTACTTCAAACTTACTTGTCGATTGTAAAACAGGCCCTTATTCGCCATACCCATAAGCTATACAAGCTATAAAATACTACTCAATAATAAACTTTTAATTGTAATTAATTAGCCATTAGACTGTGATTAAAAACAAGCGTCAAGTATGACATTTTATGGTAACCAACACTGCTGTATCAAAAGTTATGTCTCACCTACATGAAACAATGAATTGTATCTAGTTTTACAGATAATGCCATTCATCATTTGTGTGATGACAACGGCAACGAAGTAGGCCGCCTGACTGGCTCGTTCCAACTCCTTGCGTTCGGCGTATGTCCACTCCTGTCCGAGCGAGTCTGTCAAGTCGCTGATAGCTTCATTGTCCCATTTCTGCCTGATACCTAATAACAGATAATTCTATTTTGAATCCATTTTCCGCCATTATAAGGCAAAATGATAAATAAGCAGCTTAAGTCTAAAAAAAATATTTTCATTCGGTAATTGATCTTTAAAGCACTTTCTTTGCTTTCGGTGAATCATTCGCTAACGTCAATGAACACCTTTAATGGTCCTACAAAAATCAGTTACTTTATCGAATGCAAATAATTTTTAAACACCTATCTATCTAGCTATCTGTTGGCTAATGGGCCTTTACAGCAGCGGGATTGGTGAAGGCGAAATCCTTGAATGGTTCTTGAGCACTGCCTGAGACGGTTTCTTTAAGGCAGGCATCTTCCGGGGAAGTCCCTGTACCTATCGTAGATGCGCTACCAGAGCAGGGAGTGACAGGTCTGAGGGTGCCTCTAAAGACATGGATCTCGGCTCATGCCTGCCTTGTAGAGGAGGGATATGGACGCAGCTAATTTTTTATACCAAGCGATAAATAATCAAACAAAACAACTCTTAGAAAAAAAGGTTAGCCTGCTCGATCAACTAGCCAGCATATTATCGAACTACGAACCAAACAGCTCGTTGGGAAAAAATCCGTGTTCTGCCATCACGACGAAATATGCGAACATGCCAGCAGCGAACTCGATCAAGCCCAGGTGGCCGTAGACGAGGGCGAGCATGCGTGTGGATACCAGCTGGCCCGCAGCCCTAGGCGGCCGTGACATCACGTCGGACTCCGCTAGCTCGTGCGACAGCGACACAGCCGGCCACATGTCAGTGCCTAAGTCTACGCATAGTATTGTCATTACACCTGGAATTAAAAAATAAGTTGCACGTCCATTGAAGTCAATTCTTTCCACTTCTGTTTGATGAGGTTTTTTTTATCAAATTGTTGAATGATATGATACTATTTATATTGTATTGCAACCCAATACCTAAGCATGACTCTGTCGGGCACAGCAAATAAAGAAGGAGAAGACCTTCCAAATATAATGTCATGGCACAATTGATAGGTATTCCTACACAGAAGAACCTATATCATCAGGAAACATTGAAAAACTAACCTAAAGGCAGTGGTATAGAGAACAGGATGAACATTAAAACAGGAAGTATTTCTGGCACATTCGATATAAGTATGTAGCACACTGATTTTTTAAGATTGTCAAATATTTTGCGCCCCTCTTCTATGCCAGTCACGATGGTTGTAAAGTTATCGTCAATCAATACTATATCAGCGGTTTGTTTGGACACCTGGAAATAAGCAAATTTTGCCAAACCCGAAAAAGCTCTAATAATAGGTAATGTTATGAAGCTCTAATAATACATAATACCTACCTACATAATTTAAATACCCAAATAGGGTTGGTGTCAGGCAGGCAGTTTGCTGTAAATCCTAAGCCAAAACCTTGAGCAGTATGGTTGGAATGGAATGTTGTTATTCCAATCACTCCCTTCGTTCATCGGTTTGTCGACATGGTCCGTTCCGTCTCTTTTCTATACATTCCTTCATCACTAGCACCTTTACGGTGTGATGGGTGATATAAATCAAAAGGGAATGGATGGCTTGATGAAATCTGACCGATATGATTGGAAGAGGAAACGTACTGCGCCGACCCCAGATAGACTGGGAACAGGGCAGGGAGAAGAAGAGGTACTATAAATACCTGTGACCCAGTGATTCCCATAGAAATACCGATGTCAGCCCGTCGAAGCGCAGGCGCATCATTGACGCCGTCTCCAGTGACTGCGACCACGTCACCAGCGCGCTGACAAGCTTCCACTATTTGCAGCTTTTGGGTTGGAGATGTCCTTGCGAATACTGATCGACATGGATTATTAAACATTCAACCTTTCAACCTCATCTTGTCCAGCCATGTGGTGACGGTACAATCACATAAAACTAACAAAAAGTATGGCTACAGGTTCTATGAACTGCTTTCTTAAAACAAAATCGTAAAAAAATACATACATAATTCACGGTTATATCCCCGAAGGGGTAGGCAGAGATAAACTAACACCCACTTTTCGCCAATTAAGTTAGGTCCCATGTCTATTGCCATCTACCAGGCACATAAATCGCACATAACATCTACAGATGGGGGTGGTGACAATTATATTCTGCTCTGCCATCACCCCACCATAAAAAAATACCTGTAATATTCTTTTCTCTATGCACAAATATTCCATCATGCTTACTAACCTATTTCAGTACCTATAACAGAACCTAGAATCAAAAGGGAGTGGATAGCTTGATGACGTCTGACTGATATAAATGGAAGAGGAAACATTGGTACTGCGCCGAC
This sequence comes from Cataclysta lemnata, assembly GCA_963931975.1. Lineage (NCBI taxonomy): Eukaryota > Metazoa > Arthropoda > Insecta > Lepidoptera > Crambidae > Cataclysta > Cataclysta lemnata. The sequence goes on from OZ008352.1 coordinate 8,525,819, forward strand.
CCTAGAAGACTGGGTACAGGGCAGGGAGAAGAAAGCTTACTAACCAATTTCATAATGTTTCTCCAGTGCCCAGGCAAGTAGATCTGGCGTCATGTCGCGCAGCTCAGAGCCCGTGATGACGTGGCAGCTGGGAGACGAAGCGATCCCCACCTCCAGAGCGATGGCTCGGGCGGTTGCGGGGTGGTCTCCCGTGACCATCATCACCCGGACGCCTGCGGCGCGAACGCGTTCGATTGATGTGCGTACCTGATTTTATAGTGTTTTGAATTAAAGAGGAGCTCGCTAGCGCAGTGGTATAGAGCGCTTGGCCTGCGATTGCTTAAACTAAGTAATGGTCGCCAAGATAATATAAATACACTATGAATACACAGATACGATATGAAATTCAATTACATATTTTGCGCGCTCAGGCGTTGATTCTGACGGCCGGTTTGGTTGCTGTGGCAATCGGCTAAGAGATTAAGGACCATCAAAATATGGTGCTCATTAAATTACTCATCATCATCATCACCAGCAATTGTTCCCACTGCTGAGGCAGGGGCCTTCCCTATGGATGGAAGAATATAGGGAAACCCAGTGCGGGTTGGTGGGTATTAACGACTGCAGATGCAGCCGGGACTTAGTTCACGCAATCGCAGGCCGGCGCACTAGCGCGCTCCTCATCCTCCTCATTAAACTACTAATAAGTATCTATTATTAGTTGATAAATAAATAACCTCCTCTCGAGGCGGATCCATCAAACCCATGATTCCAAGGAATCGTAAATTGTCCATAGGAAAATTTATATTTTCTGTATCGAATTGATAGTTTATAGGATACTCTTTTGTGTCTAATGTTAAATCGGCAAAAGCTAAAATTCTTTCTCCTGTGAAATATATACAAATACTAATTATTTTTCAATTTATTATAGACAAATTAAGTAAGTAAGTGTCAAACACAGATCTAGGAATTAACAAAAATGTTATATCATTGTAATTACGTATTGTTATTTAATTTTTATTTCAACATTATAAAAAATTATCGTCCTCCAAAATAAATTGTATAACTTTGAATCGTCGACAAACTACAAAATGGCTCCAAATATGTACCTACTACGTCAATTAAACTCTGATAAGATACCGGCCAGAATAAGCCGGTAAACAGTAACAATTTGTCACGTACCGGTGTTGGCTAGTAAATCAGTAGCCTTATCAACAGCGTTCTTTGTCTCTTGGGTCAGATTTACATTTTTCGTTTCTAAAGCTATTGTCGTACAACGGTTTATAATGCATTCTGGTGCACCCTTCATCACTAAAAGATATTGAGACGAAACTTTGTCCAGGTGTATGCTAATCTGAAGTACACAAAACAAACTAGAAATTACTACCAATAAAAATGTTAAGTAATTATATGGTGTTGAAGTTTTTTCTCAGGGTTAAAGCTTTCGAGCGAGATGAGGGTAGCAGAAGAAATGTGGAGCCCACGTTGGGCGCCAAGTTTTTTCCATGCTCCATAATTATTTGGGGTCGATGCAGTGTGTTTATTAATTGTGACATTGCTCTTAGCGTTTCAATGGTTTTTACTAAGGAGGGTTAGCTGTCAACCCTCTGGATTCGGGGAAAGGAGAGTAGAAAATGCATCCTTTCAGGGATGGAGGCAGGCATTGAGTTATCTCGGACTCGTTCCGATCTAAAACCACCTTAATGCCATACCCGGGAAGACTCTATAGACTTCATAGGTATCAATCGCTCGCTCAAGGTTCGGGAGCGATGATGCAATATAAAATATAAAGGTCTAACTGCCGCACTCAGAGACGTGTATTAATGAGTACTTAATGTCAAAAAAAATTATTTGAATATAGACCATAGATCCGGCAACAATTGCGAATAGTTTTTAATTGTCATTTTTGGACATTAAGTACTCATTAAAGTAATTTGACGTCTCTGAGTGCGGCAGTAAGTTAAGCAGAGAATACTAATTGATGATGATAATAACAAATATGTAACCGAGATTGTCCATGAAAATAAGTTACTTGGTATTTGTTAACTGATGTAAATGGTATTTCTGCAACTTTTGGAAAGTTACGTCTGATTTCAAATAAATCATCGTATTTTTGAAGGAACTTCAAAATTGCAGTTTCTGATCCATCACCGATTATAAAGCCTGCAGCTTGGACTTCCGCGGTGCTGCATAGGGCTCCACATATCTTTAATGACTTGAAAGCTGAAAGGTTTATGTTTGATAGATTTTTATTTAACATTACTTCAAGCAGGCAAAATTCAATCATTACTAGTATATCTAATATTTACCTTTCACAGTTTGTATGATATCTGCAAAAAATTAAATGAGATAGTATCATTGACTTTGAAAAGTGTCTATCAATATGTCCAAGAGTAAGAACATCACATGAGATTATATAAATTTTCACCAATCGACTTTAAGGCTGCGTTTCCTTAGAAGCGGAGCTGAGTTAAGATTTACAAAAAATGCCAATTATATTGCTCAAATCACACCATACATCTCAAATCTGCTCCGCAATATCATTGGTCGATTTTTGTAAGTCTCAGCTCAGCTTCACGCAGCTCCGCTTGTATGGAAACGCAGCCTAAGCTTTTATGCATACGAAGTTGGGCTGATGAAGCTGAAATCTTACTTGGAAAATCCGGATCACTGACCGAGTGTGTTTCATTGGCAATCCAGATGTGTTGTACGCACATTTTGTTTTCAGTAAGAGTACCCGTCTTATCGGAACAAATTGTGGTGCAAGCGCCTAGCGCTTCTATCGCCTCTAGATTTTTTACGAGACAATTTTTTTTAACCATGTTCTGTGCTGTCAGTGTCAGTGATGCAGTGATAGTAGGTTGTAAACCTAAAAGAATAGATACATACTAGTTTATTGAATCTAGCAGCAGAAATAAATTCTGGTTCTCATACAAGTTCGGTTTTCGATTTTGAAATAAGTTAAGTTAAAATTATTTGAAATAAGTTCAACAATCTGATGGAATGTAAATGGATGTCTTAAGGTACCTACTTAGGTATATTACAATTTACTTGATTGTCATATAGATTACCTTCTGGAACATTAGCCACTATGATTCCAATAACGAACACTGTAGTTTGCATAAAGGGATACCCCATACTTAGTGAAGCACTCGCTATAAATATTCCGAGGCAGAACGCAAAAATGGACGCATAACGCATGAAGCGAGATATCTCTCTGGAGAGAGGTGACGGCGCTGGCTTGAGTCGTGACGCCAGCCCCGCCACACGGCCCAAAGCAGTCAAGTCCCCACAGCACAAAACTACACCTGTTTGATAGTTTTAATTCAATTAATAACCGTGTCTACCTAGTTAAATAATAATTAAAATAGTATAAGTTAAGTAAGTAAATAAGTGATAAGTAAATAATTACATATATTATTGTAAAATTTACCTACAGCCCAGCCTTCGACACAGAGAGTTGAAAAGAAAGCAACATTCGGCGACTCGAGTATATTGTCGGTTCCTTCTAAATTACTCCGAGCCACAGCTACAGACTCGCCGGTTAGTGAAGAATTGTCTACCTGGAAAGAAACTTTAAATTTAAGCTTTCATACAACCCGCAATGCGTACCTATTGGAAATTCCACTTCCTTACCTTGAGCGGTAAAAATGAAAGCCTCAGATCGCATATTAATCAGATATTTGCGATCTAAGCCATTTTTGTTTTACCGCCCTTGGTAATAAATGTATTATTTAAATAATGTGTTTTACTTTCAAATTTTAAGTATTGGTTTCTAGATGCATCTTTTATAACAATAGCAGAGCCTGTAATAGTTACCAACTAAATTGTTATGCGATGGTACCTACTAAAGTCGTAATCCTACTTCTGTAGAGGCTGGCCGTACATATCGTACCATATCAACCTACCAATATTCAAACCCGGGAGCTCTTAGCCGATAGCCAACGATCTGCAAGCTGGCCGTCAACGTATTATGATAATCGTAATACTACTACAAACTTTAAATCCTTTGCTGTCAATTATTCGAATATCCGCCGGGACGACATCGCCAGCTTTTACACGCACAATATCTCCTTTGACAAGGTCGCGCACCAAAGTTTCTTGATTGAGTATACCATCTCGAATACAAGATGTGTGCTCAGGTATCATGTTGTTAAAGGTCTTTATTATCTGAAAGCAGTATTGAAAGTTAGTTACCAATTAGTAACGTAGGTAAACTGTAAACTTATTAGGATAATGGACATTTCCAGAATCTTCTATTAAATGTGAATGAGAGAGAGAAAGAGAATCAATGAGAGTTTTTACCTTAGAGCTTTTAAAGTTTTGATAGAAGCTAAACAGACCGCAGATAACGTCTACTCCTACTAGAACACATCCCAAATAAAGATTGTCATTGCTAGTGTTCAGTTTGGTTGATGACTCGATAACGTAAGCGAGGAGGCATAATAGAGCACCAAACCATATCAGAACTGAGAAACCTAGAATATTATTGTCATTAAATGGTTTTCTTTTTGATATTACTTATGTAAGTGTAAGTAGGTAGTTTATATACTAAAACACTGTTTTAACTAAAGCACTGATCTGTCTCTTTATGTCAAACTGTGTGATTTAGTTAAAACACTGTTTAGAAACAGATTTGCTATTATGAAAAGGGGAATAGGGTATAAATGATAGATAAATACATATAGTCGGGAGATAATGAGTCGCATATCAAAAGGCAAATTAAACATATATATCTACTCTGCCCTAATCGGAGGCGTCTCTCCAAGTATACCTTCATTAGTTGGCATAGGTCAGTAGTTGGTCCGTTCCGTCTCTTTTCTATACATTCATTCATCACTAACACCTTTACGGTGGGATGGATGATATGAATCAAAAGGGAGTGGATGGCTTGATGACGTCTGACATATGAATGGAAGAGGAAACATACTGCGCCGACCCCAGATAGACTGGGAACAGGGCAGGAAGAAGAAGTTGGCATAGGTCAGTAGGCAAGGCTGGGGAGAGACTGGTGAATTGCCTCGCGGCAGACCCCAGACTCTCCCCGCCAGAAGGGCTGGAGGGACACCGGAGTGGTTTAGTGGCGTATTCCCGACTCGATCTTGAGTCGGGCGAGTCCCACACACGTCGGCCGTCTAGCTAGCGGCCGATACGGTGCGTAAATGCATTCCACTCCGTCAAAAAAAAAAAAAAAAGGTCAGTAGGCAGGTAGGTATCTACCTACCTACATCAGTTGGCCCAATTATAATTCACTTTAACGATTTGCACAGTTTTCCGTCCTCTATATTTCTGAATTATCTTTCTTCTCAATTACTTTCCTACCACTTATGGCTTATAATAACTAACGAAATTAATAATACCTGTACACAAAGATAAAAATAGAACGCGTGGCCATCCGAACTGTGTCGCCGGCGTAAGTTTATTAGGCCCATTGTAGAGCAGAAGTTCTTTTGCCCTGGCACTTGATAATCCCTGTACAGGATCTGTTCCAAACTGTATGTAGACTTCTTCTGTAATTATAAAGAGCCAAATAGTTGGTGTCAGGCAGGCGGCCGGCTTTAAAGCCTTAGGGCCCTGCAGACTATGCGATTAAGTTGGACGACTAATTCGCAGCAGTACCAATAGTCATAGCCCGCACATCTTTCCAACTAAATCGTTCATAAGTACGTTTCTATGACTATTGGTACGATCTGCGATTTAGTCATCCAACTCAATAGCATGTTCCGCGGGGGCCCTTAATCAAAACCTTGAACAGTATATATATAGGTACCAGTGGCGTGGCGTGAAAAAACAAGTTAGGCAAGCCATAACTATATGAAGCCTCTTATGGTTTAAGCATTAACTTTTAACACCGCCTGCTAGGACACAACTGTTCAACGCCATCTAGTGGCGAAGCGGAGAACTACGTTGTGCCGCTTTTGCGTGCTTGTGCTTTGTTTTATACAGCCAGAAAGAGAGATTTATACAAACAAAAGCCGTGTTAATAAGGGAAGGACGATTCAACCCGGTCCGGAGCGGCTTGCAGGAGCGGCGCACGACCGCGATATTGAGTGCAGTTCACAAAAGAAATTCCGCTTTTATGGCTATTGCAATAAGATCTAAAATATTTACTTTTGACGGAACTTGTTTTCGTGGGAGTTTATTACTAATGTGTGCGTGTGTCGTAGTGTTATCGATGCATAAGCGCGTAGTCTGCCGAAATGCCGGCTTGTAGGCAATCTTTAGGTACTATTTCGCGTTGCGTGCGCCTGACAAGACTACGCTTGTCTGTGTGCGTGCTGTATAGCAGGCGTCCATAACTCGATATTTAGAGAGTTAGTTGAAGGAATCTAGAGAGCGGGAGCGAATTGTATGTACCTGTGTTGCATATTGTTTCGCGCGCGTTTAATACTGTTATGATAAGATTATATTGATGGATTTTTTTTATTTGCTTATAAAATGGTATTGTACTTGAATTATGGTAATGATTTTTTTATGCTCGCTCGTTTGGTACGGCTGTTGGGAATCGGGTTATATGGACGCTCCGCCACTGATAGGTACCTACTGCTCAAGGTTTTATTAAGGTTTTGATTATGGAGTAGGAAATTTGTAATGTTACATACATACATACGCCACGCCTTTCTCCTACAGGGGTAGGCAGAGATTACTTCTTTCCACTTGCTACGATCCTTACATACTTCTTTCGCTTCATCCAATCTCATTAATCTCTTCATGCATGCCCGTCGGTTTCGGGTACTCTTGACCGTTCCCTTTTTTAATAGACTTTCAATTTGATTATGAAAGATCCGCCTAGGCCTTCCTCTTCCCATTTCTCCATTCACTTTCGCCATGTATATCCTTTTTGTCAGTCTCCTTTCATCCATTCTTTCTACGTGCCCAAACCATGCGAGCATCCCTTTCTCAATCCTTGTCATTACATCTTCTTTCAAACCACACCTTTCTCTTATTACACTATTATACAATCAATCGCTCAGCCTTACCCCAGCCATGCTCCTCAACGCTCTCATTTCTACTTCATCGGTTTATCGATGGTGTTTTCCATTACTATTCTATAGCTACATCCATTCATCAGTAGCATCTTTCCGGTGTGATGATAGATGAAATAGGTATGTACTAAAAGGGAGTGGATGGCTTGATGCCGTCGCCGATATGAATGTAAGGGAAACATACTGCGCGCCGACTGTACCTCTACCTACTTACGATGAAATTCATCGACACCAATAAAAGAATCTAAGGAGAACATGAAATTGGTCCCCGCGGGCCACGTGAGGGATGGTGGCAATGAGCAAAAACAGCTGAGACCGGAGGCTTTAGGGCCCAGCAGACCATGCGATTCAGTTGGACGACTAAATCGCAGATTGTACCAATATAAAAGGAGAAACGAATGTACGATTTAGTTGATAAAGATGTGCGGGTTACCATACGTTCTATGGCTAGGTACGATCTGCGATTTATTCGTCTAACTTAATCGTATGGTCTGCGGGGGCTCTTAGGGACCTTTCGAAACATGTTAATACTAAAAAAATAGCTCATACTGTAATGTAGACAGAGAGCGATTATTACAGCAAATTCACCATTATCAGACATGAATTTTGACATGCCATTCGTTTTCAGCCACAACTGATCGTACGATTACCCTACAGTGCTTAAATCAAGCTTCACAACTAATTAGGACTAACACCTTAGGTGCCTACATTTTTTCACAAAAGTGTAGGCAGATACCTAATAAAGTGTTAATCCACTTAACTCTGAACGTGATTCTTGGTAGATTACGGGCCTCAACAGCTGTTACCTCACTTGGATTGGTAACTAGTTAAAACAACAATATACTCACTGAGCGATATAAGGTGAATATCTGTCTGTATTTCCTTTTTCAGCACACTCAAACGAGTACTGCTTAGGTCTTTTGAACGTAAACCTTTCGGATTATGTGGTCGAAATAGATCTGATAAAGACGACACATTAGAACTAGAATCCATTTTGTCGGTCATGCGTCAATCGCAACGTTTATTTTAATAGTGTGCACTATTCAAATTCTTTGCCCGAATTAAGATGCAAATGGCCAACTTGTTGCTTAAATAAAATCTATGTAGCCATGTAGGTACCATAGTCAAAAATAGTAGGTTATGCAAAACTAAGCACCGAGCGCTTTTTCATTAATTGTTATGCTCTTTCAGGCATATTATCATCATCATCACCAGCATTTTAATGTCCCCACTGCTGGGGCACCCATCCATTGACCGGCCTTAGCGAACATTGCTTAGTTTACGCAATCGCAGGCCAAGCGCGCTATGCCACTGCGCTAGCGAGCTCCTCCAAGCATATTATACTGTCTGATAAATATTAAAATCAATAAAACATTTTAACCTATATCCGAATGCTACTTATACCCCACTAATTCATATCTAATTTATTATTAAAATTTTGAAGCAGTGGCTTTGGCCACTATTCCTTCGGCTATCAAGCGCTCATATCTGTGGTACATATAAATTTTAAATTTATGACGGGATATTCAAGTAAAATAACTCTTTTGGTTTGTAAATATGGGCAGGGCAGAGAGAAGTCGGGGTGGCGAAAGGTGAGGGCCTCTTAAACCCACACTTGGGTCACAAGTCCCGGGCGCTGCCACTGACTCCCATCTCAGCCGCACTATGGGCGCGGCACCCGCACGGTGAATGCCTGGAATGCTTAGAAGTTTTCGTCTCAACAACAATATGACTTCACAAAACTTTCAATAGAAAAACTATGGAAATTAAAGCAACCACATGAAGTAATATTAAGAACCATATAATTAAACATGTTTTTACACTTAAAACTTAACAACATTAATTAAAATTAAAATAACATTTGTTTAATAATAAAAGAATAATAACGTGATGAATTTTTACAAGGCAGTCGGCTACGGCGACTTTTTGTACCGATGCTGTCGCGCATTCGCATCGATACAGTCATGACCCGGTCGCTAAATGTGTGCCCTTGCCCACGCAACCACAATTAGGTTGTGATACTGTCGCGCTTCCGTTGTGCTCGGCTCTCACTCACACGCCACCCTCTCCCCGTTATCATTCCAATGTCGTCTGTCAGTCTAAACTAGACTGGATTACTTACTTACCATTAACTGGCCTGTTTCACAATCGACGGGCAAGTTCTGAATAACTTACTAAGGGCTTGTTTCACAATCAACTGGTAAGTTCTGAGTAGTTTACTTGGCAGATCATTTGACAGTTGTAATATGAAATTCAAGTCAATTGAACTGATATAAGCTATCCAGAACTTACTTGTTATCTCTGAAACGGGCCCTGAATAAATTAAAATGACAAAATATACAACATTTACAACTGGGTAACAAACTCAGTATAAACATTCATATTAAAAAAATAGTAAATCATTATAAAAATAGCATCATAAAATTGACCCCTTTGTTTTGGCAAAAGTACATAACTTACATATTTAAAAAAAACCTTTATCAAAAATAGTAACAGATAAAACTTAAAATATTTCCTTTGTCAACTGGCTACAATTTGCTTAAAGATTGTAAATCAAAAACAAGTTTTAGTTCAGTATCATTGAGTTCTAGTAAATGATTTTTGTACTGATCTCTTATCAGCTTTTTGCCAGCAATTAAGGCTTCACTCCTTATATTGGTAATTTCAATTATTCTGTCCCATACTTTCTTCTGCAACTCTTCTGGTTTGTAAATATCATTTATGAAGCCATATTGCAAAGCTTCTCGAGCTGGCATTTTGTAGTTAAATAGAAGCATTTCCAAGGCCTGTAGCAAAGATACATATTAATTATAAATTAAGAAAAGTGTGGTTTCAAAGAAAACCAAGAATTGAGATAGGAATCTTGCATGGTTTCTTTGTGAAGTGATATAAAGGATTTATATGAAATATAAAAATGGTCAGGTCAAGAATATATAGGTAATATACCTGAAACAAGCATTAGGATAATAATGATATTGGCTGAGTCAAAGGAAGTATGTATTAATCGTAATATTAAAGTGGAAAGTGATATCTGCCTACCCCTGTGGGCAAATTTAACAAAAATTATGTATGATGTGCAATATTCTAAATACAATACTTATTTATATTTGATACACAACTTATCATTAAGAAATTAAAAGTTACTATGTCTCAAAATGTCTAATGCTACATAATTTAACAGTAACATTGTTCACCTTTTTTTCTCCCATTATCCTGGAAAATGTGAATGTTGAACATCCTTCTGGTACTATACCCAGTTTTGTAAATGGAGTGTAGAAATATGACTGAAAAATACAAAAAAAATATTTAGACAAATTTTGCAATGAAATTGTAGCAATTTACAATATTTGAACTTTGATTTCAACTTACACTTTCCGAGGCGAATACAACATCACAAAGTGCTAATGTAGTGACTGCTATGCCTACTGCAGGTCCATTGACAATAGCAACTAAAATTTTGGGAAATTCTATTATTGACCGGATAAATTCTCTCAGTGCACTATACAGTATCCCAGGCCCGGAGTTCTTGATAGCCGACAAATCATTGCCACTGCTATAAAAGTCACCAGTGCCAGTCAACACCACTACACTTATATTTTCATCTCTTGAAACTTCTTTAAGGATTTTTGCAATAGTCTGATACATTAGAATGTCTAAGGCATTCTTTTTTTTTGGGTTATTGTATCGGACTAGTTTAATATTGCCTTGCACTGTTTCAGTTATTATATTTTCAGTGAACATGTTGGACTTGATAGTTTTCAATTTGTAAGAAAATTAGGAAAATAATGGCTACGTTTTTCTACAATTCAAATATTGATTTTATTAACAATTATCAACCGAATACAATGATGTATTTGTGATAACAATAATCAAACAAAGTTCAAACTTCAAATAATTTACATTTTGCACTAGCGTTGATCGGTTATCGACTATCGATGATTAATCGATTGTCTATCGATAGCCAACCAATTTTCTTTTAAAATAGTCACAATCGCTAGTATCGATATTAGCTATAGTATTGTTACAGTACAGATAAACAGTATCGATACTTTCAATTGGTTTTTTTTTCCATGCCATGTTCTTAGTGTATATTTTATCTTTAGTCATATGAATTAATGAGTTGGTGAAATGTATCAATGAAATGACTTTTACGATAAAATATGGGTGTCGCATATTTTAACGCATCTAGGGAGTGCTAGGCGCGAATTGAATGGTAACAGAGTTCATGATGGAGACTGATGAAGTGAGCAAAACCACGTTTTACGTGGTTTTCACCACAATATCTACCACCATCACAAGACTCTTTTTCAATGATTCTGCATAATTGCACATTAAAACACAGATGCTTGTGCATCAAAATAACACCACTTTCACTGCACAAAATCCACTCTGAACCAATTTTAGAATTATCGAAAAAATATCTGACTGACACCACGAAACGCGCCAAACACTCCCAATTGTTTGTTTTTAACAAACTACGATAGTATTGCCTTGCTCTATGCTATCGATAGTTTCGATACTATCGATTCTATTAATAGGCCCATCGAAAGGTACATGATTTCTGGAGGTAAACTAGTGACAGTTATAATGTCGATAGTTCTTCAACACTATTTTGCACCAAGCTTTTTTTAAATTCTCCCTGTATTTTACGGACGGCAAAGGGACTAGCTCATACAGCCATGTCTTTAGTATACATATTTATTATTTATAGTTCTTAGTAAAAATGAATGCATGAGAGAGGAATGAGTGAAATAAAGTTTACATTAAATTATGGGTATTACACATTTTAATGCATCTAATAAACTTATTTTCAATGTTTCTAATTAATTGCACATCAACACGGATGCTTGTACATCAAAATAATAACACGACTTTCACTGCACTTAAGCCCCTGTGAAACAATTTTTAATTATCGAAAAACCATTTGATCGCCACCATTGAAACGCGCCAATCGCTCTCTTTAATGAATTCTCCTATTTTTAATCAGTTTAACGTTCTTGGAAACAAGTTCTTTTGGAACTTTCTTACTTTTCTTGTCACAAAAAATTTAATTGTCTGATATGCGGGAACAGACATATCTTTAAAGTTGATAAGGGTGGGCCACCTATAAAATTGATGTATGTATTTAGTTTGGGGGCACTTGATGATGGACTATACGATAATCCTGTGAAAATTCGTCTACTAAAGCAGTTTTGTCTGTAGAATGTAAAAATTTCATAAAGGCGATAGACTGCTCCCTTCTAGCGACTGCTATAGACGGCGCGGCGTGTCCGCTAACGTGTTAACGCTAAACAATACATCAATATGCAGAAAATTCAGTTATTTATATTAAAAAAAACTGAATTAATATAAAACTGGATTTTTTTAAATATCTCTTACACATTATATAAGAATAAAAATCTAATAATAAATAGGTTTTTTGTAATTGTGGATAAAACATTAATAATAATTAAAATCATAAATATAACGTCGAACCACGTTATAACCACGGTTTCTCACCGACACTTTTCTATCAATACTATGGTAGTTGATAGTAGAGTCCTTTATCAAGTATTCAATTATAACAACATGTGAATGTCATTTTAATGTCAAATGGCTGATCAGCTGTGAAAGTGAAAGTGATTAGAGACGAGACGAAGTTATTTTAATAAAAAAAATATTATTTCTTGACCCTGCCAAGTAATGATATTATATAAATCAATTACCAAACTTTTAATTTGTAATAGACTACGTCATCTTAATATAAATCATTTTTCCAGTGCTGCAATAGGATATTTTAAGTCGGGAAATTTAAATATATGTCCTAAAATGTTTAAGTCTTCAGTATTTAATCTTCAAGAAGCTACTAAAGAACAAGTTCAAGAATTTTTAAATTCATTTGACACTGTTCTAACCGACTGTGACGGTAAGATACTACAATAATTTATCCTTAAAATAGGCGTTATTATTATAAGAATTTAAAGTAGTTTTTATTCTAGCATTTTAGTTGCATCAGCCCGGCTAACATGACCACCGAAACACTTGTTAAAGCCATTTATCGTGTTTCAGTGGTCATGCTAGCCGGGCAGGAATCCTAAGTTTGGACAATAAATTATTCAGGTGTACAATCATATAGTAATGATGTGTAGACCAGCTGGTGTAGTTATAGTATATAGTTATAGCCTTAGTAACAAAGCTATATTATATTATTGCTTCAATCAAAATAAATGTAAACCCTAAATTAAATGTATACTATTTTATTCCTCTCCTCTCACCTAGACCACATACTATTAAATTAATAATCAATTAAGTTGATCTGGAAGAATAGATCATATTGGGTATAATTTATATAAAAAAAAACATTTTTTTTTCACCTTTTAGGTGTTCTCTGGATTGAAAACAATGCAATTCCAGGGTCAGCAGATACTATAAACTATTTACGTAAGTTGGGAAAAAGAATCTTCTATGTAACTAATAATTCTACAAAGATACGAAGCGACTTTGCTGCAAAAGCCCAACAGTTGGGCTTCATCGCTAGTCAGGTTATTTTTTATTTGTATACTTTTTTTTCTCCTATATTTATATTGATAATTATAAAAGCCTATGTTTCAGGATGAAATACTTTCAACTGCATATCTTGTGGCTCATTACCTCAAAGGTATAGGATTTACTAAGAAAGTTTATTTGTTGGGTTCAAATGGAATAGGCGAAGAACTGAAAGCTGTGGGCATAAGACATATAGGAGTAGGGGTTAGTATGTTATTATATTTAATCACTCTTGTTGTATATGAGCAGAAACCTAACATGAAGTACTTAACTATACCAGCTGTATTGTTAATTTGGTACAGTGATTAACAACCTATGAGCATGATTCTAGCTAAATGATTATATTGTACTTTAATTTCAGCCAGATCCTGTTAAGCCAGATTTTAAGTCAATGCCACCTTCAGATCTAGATCCTGAAGTAGGAGCAGTAGTAGTTGGTTTTGATGAACATGTCAGCTATCCCAAGTTTATGAAAGCAGCTTCATATCTGTCATCTGAGGAGTGCCTTTTTGTCGCTACAAACACAGATGAGAGATTTCCCAAAGCAGGCTCCATAGTTGTACCAGGAACAGGAACATTAGTAAGAGCTGTTGAGACTTGTTCCGAGAGAAAAGCATTGGTGTTAGGCAAACCACATGAGTATGTAAGAAAGTACCTAGAGTCATGTGGTATGAACCCAGAAAGAACATTGATGATTGGTGACCGGTAAGTTTGTTATTATTTATGTTACATAAATTTGAGACCACAAAACAAATAGTTCTAATATTTACTTGGTCACAATAATACCAATTTAATCCAATAGAATAAATTGTTACAACCCCATATGGCTCTGAAAGTAAAAAATTGATACATAGTTACTTAATGATTCTTCAATAATTGCAAATATAATATAACATTTAGAGAAAAATCATATTGAGTTGGTAGGTATTAACGACTGCAGATGTAGCCAGGCGGGACCAACGGCTTAACGTGCCTTCCGAAGCACGGAGGATTTCGAGATAATAAGTTTTTGGTCACCCATCCAATGACCAGCCTTAGCGACATTGCTTAGTTTACGCAATGGCAGGCGCGCTAATATTAAATATTAAAAATCACAACATTTAATTAAAATTGGTAAGGGTAAAGTACATGGTCTAAAAAAATATGTTTATTTTGATTCCAGGTGCAACACTGACATTGAGCTAGGAGTTCGTTGCGGCTTCCAGACATTGTTAGTCCTAACAGGTGTTAGCTCCAACAACGATTTGGAGAAAATTCGTAATGAGAAAAAGCCCCCATTACCCGACGTTGTTCTACCTAAGCTAGGGGATCTTCTCAATCTGGTACCATCGTAGTGCCATATAGCGGATGTAGGTAAAGCATGTAGGAGTAGTGCAAATTATTAGGTCAATTCAACAATTGTGATAAATATTATGTTATCTAAACAATCACAATAGTGTAACATAGTTGCATGTTTTTATTTGATATAGTATAATTCGATGGACTCTGTATTGAATATTTATTTATGTATAATTTTGTAGACACACTAAAGAATGAATGCTGGACTGTTCCTTTTTCCATCCCTGGATGGCTAGATGAAAAATATTTAGTGTCCATTTCTCAAAAGTATAATTAAATTTTTAGTATTTTTCAGTTTTATTGCTGAATGTTATTAATAATACTATTTATTAAATATGTTTTGTTTATACTTCAAAAAGTAGGTGCTTATTGATAATAATAATGCTGTCAGAAGCGCATATAGGCTAAATATTAACGTAATTTATTAAATGTGACAATAATCTTGAAATTATTTTGAAAATCAGTAGGTAAGTAAGTTGTATACTTACAATTTATGTTTTAAAGGGGCGCAGGTAACTTTTATAAAGAAATATACCTTTGTTATTATTTATGGCATCTAAATTGAAAATTATTTTAACATTATAACATATACACCAAAAATTTAGTAGCAGAGCAGTTACTTAATATCAGAGCGCATTTACTAAGCATTCTTTACAAGCATGAGATGTTATTCCTTTGGTACCTTGTGTGTATTTGGGCTTTAACTTAACTTAAGCTTAAACTTAATTAAGGTAACAAATCAGTTGATTTATTGAGCGCGAGTGTCACAACGGCCGCACAGAGACAGACAGAGTAGCTAAGTAGAGTTCTACTACATAAGAATTTAAAACATTTATGTTAGTAAACCATATTATGTTAGGTTAGCTTGCTACGGTTGACATTATCGACATTGATAAATAAATTATTTTTTTTAGTTAATTTTGTAACACGTTGTATATGTATAAATATAATTATTAATATCCCTACCTATCTTTTGCAACGATAGCTGCAATGTTTGCCGATAGATAATGAAATGTAGATGGCTATCTTGTGAAAAATGTAGTACCTAAATGAAATTAAAATATTGTGCAATTCACCTGAAAGGGACGTTGGTTTCGAAATAAACGATGTTAATGAAAACTGCATCCTTTTTCTTCCTATCCTGTTCCTAATTTTTATATGGTCAGATGTCATCAAACTCCTAGTAACAGCAGCGCAGAATACAATTGTTACCATCCCCATCATTCCCTAGGGTGTCGTACAAGGCGGCAGCAATGAGTAATCGGCAGAAGTGTTTCTCATAAGCCACCTAGCAATTTGTATTACTTATCATTCATAGTACCTATATTTAAGACTAGTGGACGCCCGCAGCTTCCCTCGCGTTAATGTCGGTTATACATACATACATACATGAATCACGCCTATATCCCCGGAGGGGTAGGCAGAGGTGAACTAGCACCCATATTTCGCCAATTATGTTAGGTGATTAGGTCCCATGTAATAGGTGGCGAGCCTATTGCCATTTATCGGGCACAAAAGTCGCAGTACATTGCTATTGCTAGGTGGTATAAGAGGAACGCTGCTGCCCATTCCTAATTATTGATTTATTTATCCTTAGTCGCCTTGTACGACACCCACGGGAGAGATTTGGGGCGGTGACAATTGTATTCTACTCTGCCGTAACCACACGGCACAATGTCGGTTATTATATATCCTATAGCCTTCCGCGATTAATGGACTATCCAACACAAAAAGAATTTTTCAATTTGAGTCAGTAGTTTCTGAGATTAGACAAACTCTTCAGCTTTATACTAATAGTATAGACTCTTCTGATAGAAGGTTTGGTAGGTAGCTCGAAGGACCATCGCGTACGAAAAAGTATCGTGCGTTTGAAGTTAACTATTAGGTGGGTACGTTATGAACTATCTCAAAAGGTAACGGCGCTGTAATATCTAGGTCACACAAGGAATAATGCCTACTTCCACTATGGGTACTTAAGGTTTCAGCACACCAACCGCAGGTCTGAAGTAGCAGCGTGGGAGTTGGCATTCTAACCGCAGCGGCAGTTTCAAAGCAGTTACAACGCTGGACCGCGTTTAAGCTGCGGCGTTCAGTACCTACCTATGACGGGTTAGACTGCAAGATGTCGAACGATATAGACTCGGATAAAGAAGAAATCATAACTACTTTTGGCTCTTAGGCGAAACAAAAGAATCTGGGGTCATGATATCAATACAAGAAGAGAATTATTTTAATGTTTGTCTCGAAAATCATACAAACGTTAATTTGTATACATTACAATTCGATTATTTTTTCATTGAAAAAATAAAAAACAGTATAGAACCGCTTTCGACGCGCTGCGCTGTACTTTCGACATAGTTATACAACGGCGCGGGCCTTCGCTCGACGGGGGTCAATTCTCGCCATATACGAGATTATTTCGAAAGCGAGTTTAAATTTCAAACCCTTTTTTCGATTACTAAATCACGAAATTCGAAATTAGATTTCGACCGCTGCCGACCACGAAGTAATTCGAACGGTTTTCCTTCGAAATGAATAGTTCTGGATTGGCTCCCTGCCCAGTGGGCCTAGCACGGGACGTGGACAAAATCTCTCTCCACCACTTGACAGTGTTTTGTCTCGGGGTTTAGTGGGAGTTAGAGTAAGAGGAAAATATTTTCTTGTCCCCGAGGAGTTCCACGTCCCGTGCTACGGGGGCTGCCCTGCTTTTGCCCCGCTCCCGCACCGCGCCGCTAGGTATTGCCGCCAGTAGATATTGTAGTCTGGCAGTTGCATTGTGGTTGCAGCGTACAACTTGCGCGGCCCCCGCATACGGTATATCGCAAATATTTTAATTAGTACTTGATTAGCTTGCTGAGTGAGAATAAGGTGAATTGCTGTCAAGGGACAGACTACTCAATATACCTACCTATATAGAACTGTTTTATTAAATTGGTACCTACACAGATATTAGTAATTAACTCAATACTGTTTATGAGTACGGCATTCATTAAACAACGAGACCCGCCCGACCCACTTGCCGTGCACACAAAGTTACCTACACACAATTAATTATTTTATTGTTACCGTAGGTAGGTATAATATTCATTGACCTAAAATCATAGAGTAAGTAAGTACAATAATACTAATAATAATGCAAAGGTAACTTATTAACAATCAAGAAATTGCATAATGTTTGTTGTGCATTGTAGGTAGAGCCAGACTATACCAAACTGTCAATTATACCCAGTGCCGGATTAATCCCGCGCGGGGCTTGTCATCATCATCATCACCAGCCCATTAATATCCCCACCGCTAGGGCACGGGCCTTTCCTATGGATGCAAGAATATAGGAAGAATGGGCCATAACATAACCCACCACGCTGGCCAGCCCAGTGCGGGTTGGCGACAGCAGATGCAACCGGGACCAATGGCCGGAGGAACTCGAGATAATAAAATTTTGGTCACCCATCCAATGACCGGCTTTAGCGAACATTGCTTAGTTTTCGCAATCGCAGACTAAGCGCTATGCCACAGCGCTAGCGAGTTTCTCCTGTCGCGGGGCCTGTAGCAAATTTTATCCACGGGCCTTTTGATAGTAGGATGGTCGGGGAACATTTTCGGAAAACGTTGGTTGGTGCGGGTGCCAAAATCCCCAAATGAGCGGAGCCCGTAGCATTTGCTACTCTTGCTAAGTGGCTAATCCGCAACTGCTTCCAATCGATTATCAACCTTAGGTAAATGATTTAACGTAAAAAGAAAATTATGACAGTGAAAGTAGTTATATTATTAAGTACCTGGGGTACAACAAAGTGCAAACATTATCTGTAAACAACAAAATACATACATAAATCACGCCCACGTCCCCGAAGGGGCAGGCAAAGGTGAACTAGCACCCACGTTTCGCCATTTATGTTAGGTCCCATGTAATAGGTGGCGAGCCTATTGTTTATATCGGGCACAAAAGTGTCGCAGTACATTGTTAGGTGGTATAAGAGGAACGCTGCTGCACATTCCTCATCACTGATTTATCCTTAGTCGCCTTGTACGACACCCACGGGAGAGATTTGGGGTAGTGGCAATTGTATTCTACTCTGCCGTCACCACACGGCCAATCTATAAACAAATAATGATGAAAACGTTACTTAGTCGTTCTACACCATATTCTAACTGCCGCACTCAGAGACGTCAAATAAAGTTAATGAGTACTTAACGTCAAAAAATGACAATTCAATACCAGTCGCTATTCTTCCCGGGTCTATGGTCTAGATTTGAATGAAAATTTTTGATATTAAATACTCATTAAAGTTAATTGACGACTCTGAGTGTGGCAGTTAGTTAATGTTTTGGCACGAATAATCTATACTTAAGTAATGTATTTACAAATCTAAACTAATCGAAAAGATTTTAAACGCTGACAACGGTCTATGTAGAATTGTAGAGTAATGGAAACCTGTTAGATACATACATACATAAATCACGCCTATATCCCCGAAGGGGTAGGCAGAGATGAACTAGCACCCACGTTTCGCCAATTATGTTAGATCCCATGTAATAGGTGGCTAGCCTATTGTCATTTATCTGGCAAAGAAGTCGCAGGACTATTGCTAGGTGGTATAAGTGAGAGGAACGCTGCTGCCCATTCCTCAGGTATCCTTCGTGCAAATCATGATACACGTATATACCTAAATAGCTGAGTTTCGATGTAAAAATAGCCTAAATACATACAGCATTATGGAATTAGAACGCTATTCATTGGTAAGGAAGCAAAAATGGGCCTCAGTGTAGTGTGTGCACCAGAAAACACGTGTCTTAAAATCAGGGTATTTCATAATTCGTCTCCTCTAAAGCTGCATCGACACAGGGTTATTTTTGTAGAGCAACACGATAACATTATGTAGCATGCCTACTTTCAATACTTCTCATACTCCTTAGTCATTATATTACATTACTCATTGCTGTATTTACCCTTAGTCGCCTTGTACGACACCCACGGAAGAGATGGGGGTGGTGACAATTGTATTTTTCTCTGCCGTCACCACACGGCAAATTGTTGTATTAAGTACCTACTAATTTACAAGTTAATTGACGTCTGCGGCGACGAGTGCGGCAGCAAATCTCAAGGTGTTAAAGGTCGTTAAAACATTAGCTGACCCGGCATACGTTGTTATGCCATATAAATTATCCCGTAGCTATGGTTACGATTTGGTTGCCATTTACGTCAAATGTTTGACATGAAAGCAGTTTGTATGGGAAAATATAATTATTGTTTTTACTATTTTCCCTCGCAATTTTTCCATATTTTCACACCTTTTCTGCTTTGCGTGGCTCAAGACAATAATTTCAAAACCAAAATCAGCTAAATCGGCCCAGCCGTTCTCGAGTTTTAGCGGGACAAACGCACAGCACTTCTTTTTTATATAGAAGATAACTAGGCGCCGCCCTACCAGACGCCGTTACTACCGACAGAGATGACGCGCATGCGTGTAATGAGTCTGCACGTTACCATTCGCGCCGAATCGGCCGACGCATCTCCGTTTGTCAACAATATTCGCGGTTGCCGGTTACGTTCGCGGCGCGCTCTGGAGAGCTGCCAGTCTCATATCAGTGCATGCGCGAGACGGGGCGTAGTAGACGAATCGTCCTATATCGCTTAACAGTGACGGTACACCTTCACATTGAATAAATAATGTAAGTATTTATTGTTATTATTACACGCCTACCATACAAACATACTGCCGTGATCACTGCCAATAATTAAACAACGCAAGTGGGCCACACGCACCGATATTAATCTTTTGCGTGACGTACCTATTTTTTTTTATTTATCACGTTTTGTAAATTTATATTGTTTAAGAAGTAACAATTATAACAAAGTAAATAGTGTTACGAATTGTTTGCTACGAAATATATTGGAAAATTGCGAATTCTGCGAGCGAGCGCCGAAATTCGTCTCACGAAAACAAAGAAATGTGGGGTGAATATTGCCGCCCTAGGGTAGCCCCGACACTCCCTATCGAGTAGCATATCTTGTGGCTTGATTTTCTGTATTAAGGTATATGTTTGTTTGAACTTATTCGTATTCCTTGCACTTAGGTTTTATAATTTATATGGTCCATATTATTTTGTAGTATAAACAAAATTAACATGATAATGAAAACAAATAATTATTAGCGTGACATGCATTATGACTAAAATGATAAAATAATCTGCTTTCCTGGTTGATAATGTGATTTGTTATCACAAGTGCTCGCCTTAAATTAACATGCAATTTATTGATACCATTTTATGTAACAGTAGTCTTATTTACTTTCACAAATTTCAACGTAATTATTTACGGTCATTGTTATAATTTACATTTAATTCATGTCTTATAGCAGTCTTAATATTTTATCGTAGAATGTGATCAGAGAATGATAGAGTGTTTAATTATTTATACTTACCTCAGTGAGATCTCATGACTCATTGAGATCGATAACTCTATTCTCATACCAGGATAAATTTGACATTTGACCTATAGTTTATGTAATGTGTTTTTTTGTTCATTATGGTGATGATGTCACAATCCGTAGTAAGAACATGCGCATGTTTCTGTTTGTTTGTGTTGCACTCTTGAGTACAATATTTTATCTTAAGTTTTTAAAAGTTTACATTGATTAGTTGCCTACATACGTACATATTTTATTCGGTATTGTTCATAAGTTAAGTTTAATTGCCTAAGGCAGCGAAAGTTTCAAAATTATACCCGGAAAAGACTAAGAAGCTTCCTTAACTTAAACTCAGAAATCGATTTAACTCGCCCTTAGTAATCGAAAGGCATGTTAAACCGATTGCTAAATTATATGGTGGCATTATATTTGGCATTAGGGAACTCCCAATATTGATTATTATTATTATTATTTATTTCATTATTAAATGCCTGTTATTAAGCATATTTTTTTGTTAGGTTTAGTACCTATGGCATGGCATTTTCTTTGCAATTCAAAACAAATATACTTTATCCGACACTAAAAATACAAATAACAGAAAAGAGAAAATAACAACACAGGACAGTACAAGAGGCAACCTTTTTGCTAAGTAGCAATTTCTTCCAGGCAACCTGCCGTATAAAAAAATATGTAGAGATATTAACAACAGCTTTTCTTCATGCGTTCTGATTTTAAAGTTTGAATGATTTATATTGACAGAAGGTAAGTATTGCAGACGTGGGTTAGATCCCTCATCAAAACAAACAAATATCTCTAATCTTTGTAAAGCATATGTGCCAATCGAAACGCTTAAGTCCTTTTCTTCTTCTTCTTAGTTTGTTTCCAAGCACATAATATTTTGCAATATTGCTGACCTATTTTACTTTAAAATAATTTGACAACATTTATATAAATAATTTACAAACAAATTAATAAGCACTTTCGTATTTGATCTTAGATGTTTTGTTTTTGAGATGAAGTCAGGATATCGCTTCGTTTGTACTCTACTTAAATATAGGTACATCTGTATTTTATATTTGCCCCGTGCTCTCATTTTTTAACTTAATACTAAAGTTGCCTATAAATATAGAATGACTGCGTCATTACGAAAATACTTTCTCAATCAATTGCTCGTAAAATACCTCATGCGAGAAGATAGAGCTGGTGCAGGTATAGATAAAGGATTAACTATTAATAACTAGTTAAGTGCCAGTCGGAAGTTTTACGCAACTTTCATAATTTAATAAAAATATATCAATACGTGTACGTGTTAGGTACCCGTTATCCATATTAGCATATTCCAGCAAAAATTATCGTTGAATATTTCAGTCCCGGCTCACCCAGGGTATGACACCCCTGGGTGAGCCGGGACTGAAAAATCTACTAATAATAATATGTATTTATAATGTATTTATTACAGACTTTTATATTCATAAGTGTTAGTGACAATTGAAACTTATTGTAGAGCTGGCAAATTAATATATCTAAAACAATAGGACATACTGCCGCACTCAGATACGTCAAATAACGTTAACGAGTGCTTACTGTCAAAAAATTACAATTCAAAACTAATCGCTATTCTTGTCGGGTCTATGGTCTAGATTTGAATGAAATTTTTTGACATTAAGCACTCATTAACTTTAATTGACGTCTCTGAGTGCGGCAGTAAGGTAGGCTGTCCGGTGTATACCAAAGAAGCACGTTTGAGTATACATTTTACAAGGAAAAATAGTACACAGAGAATTATGGTTAGAAAAAGTTCGAAAAATTATAGTCTTGATGCGGGAATCGAACTGCGACCTGCGATCCACTGACGTCTTGGTTGGCTGAGTGGTATGGTATAGATAGGCATCTGCCTTATTTCTAACCACAAATTTTGTTTTTGATAATTTTTCTACATACATACATAATTCACGCCTATATCCCCGAAGGGGTAGGCAGAGGTGAACTAGCACCCACGCTTCGCCAATTAGGCTAGGTCCCATGTAATAGGTGGCGAGCCGTCGCAGTACTTTGCTAGGTGGTAGGTATAAGAGGAATGCTGCTGCCCATTCCTCATCACTGATTTATCCTTAGTCGCCTTGTACGACACCCACGGGAGAGGTTTGGGGTGATGACAATTGTATTCTACTCTGCCGTCACCACACGGCCATATTTTTCTACATACATATATTACATAAATCACGCCTATATCCCCGAAGGGGTAGGCAGAGGTGAACTAGCATAATTTTTCTAATATTTATATATTGTTCAAATCAAAATAATATGATAATAATAATAAGTTTTTATTTCTCATAACAAACTACACTGTAAAGATTACATAATTACATATATGTCAATAATATTTTTAAGTTTTCTCCAGCCATTTCAATAGCGGAGCTGACTGTAGGTAACCATTTTTACGTACAAATAAATATTAAAAAAATAGTACAAATAATAGGTAATTGTCAACCCAGGTTTCTACAACAATATTGTTCAAATAAAAATCAAGTAATAATTGTCTGTTAGTTTCAATTTTCTACTATCTGCAATCAATTTAACCACAAACTTTTTCCAATACTTACCTGTATCTAAAAAGGTAAAAGAATCCAATTAGACATTACAGTTATGTTATAGTCGATTTAATGATAGTATGTACCACATCACAGGTTTAGTACCGCCGTTCACTAAGTAGTTGTACTACAAAAGGAGGGAAAATATCGGGAAAGTGAAATAGCGTGCGAAAAACTAGACACAACACGAATGGCCTTGTAAGTTTCTATAATCGAGTTTATAGCTACATTAGCTTTCCATGTAACATTCCAGTAGAGGTTGGTTGGTATACTATACCTTCACAACGCTAATTCCAACATTAGAATTCGGGCTGGGAGCCGACATGTCTACGAATTCATTGGTTGTTTTTATCAGTTAAGTTTATGTAGTTCCATTGGCCTATAACAATCAAGTTTATTGAAGTGAATTAATTACTTAAAACATTCCCACAACAAAGGACCTTCCAGTAGACAGGGCAGGCTCCATAGATAATGTACCAACTTAACAATTCTACTCTGATCTGCCTCTTTTCATCACAGCGTAAACACAGTTTGACAAAAAGAGACAGATCGTGATTTAGTTAAAACAGTGTTTTATGAATAAGGGGGTTTTACTACAGGACCTACATCGAAATTACCATTATATAAAATTAAAAAACCGGCACAACTAAATAAAATGTATGAGACCGTACGTAGGGATAGGCAGTGGCGGATTAACTAACACCCACATTTCTACTTTTTTAGATTTCAAGTAATCTAGGGCGACCCTATTGGCAACTACTAGGCACGTGATCGAAATACGTAATGCTATTCTCTGTTCCAAATGCGAAGTCTTATTTAACAGATGTCAATCCTATACTAAGCCGTGTGGTGACGGCAGAGCAGAATACAATTGTCACCACCCCCATCTCTCCCGTGGGTGTCGTACAAGGCGACTAAGGGTAAAGACAGCAATGAGTAATGGGCAGCAGCATTTCCCTTATACCACCTAGCAATATAAATTTGTACTGCGACTTATGTGCCCGATATATGGCAATAGGCTCGCGCCGTGTTACATGGGACCGAACATAATTGGCGAAAAGTGGGTGTTAATTCACCTCTGCCTACCCCTTCGGGGATATAGGCGTGATTTATGTATGTATGTTATATATATATATATATATATATATATATACACTAAAAACTAACTAAATAGGTATCTACTTCTTCTCTTTTGTTTTCTTTATAGTATTATTATGCTATACTATAAACTTAAAGAAAACAAGAGAGAAGAAGTACCTATTTAGTCTAGTTCTTTATTATGGTACACTTTCTACCTTTAGTTTAATAGGACAGATGGATTTGACAAATGAACTTCTTATTATCAGCATCAACCGGGTCATCCGCCTGAGGGACTATATCATATTAACAGACATTTATTATAGGTCGTGTATAGGAACGCTGTTGTTGATGTTTTATGTTGATAATCTGCCGCACTCGGATACCTACGTCACTTAACTTTAATGAGCAAGTTAGTGTCAAAGATTTCATTTCAATCTAGACCTAGACCCGGCAAGAATAGCGACTAGTTTTGAACTGTAATTTTTGACATTACGCACTCATTAACGTTAATTGACGTCTCTGAGTGCGGTCTTCATTAGTTATATATTGCATTTTTAATAATACGATTATTTTATGGGACCTTACATAATTATTGGCGAAATATGGGTGTTCGTTTTCGTACCTATTCTGCCTATCTCTTCGGGTTTACACAAACGCGATTTATGTATGATGTACTATTTAGACGAATATCCTTTTTAAAATTTTAAATAAATTATACGTACTATAAATAAAACTTAGGGTCTGTTTCACAATCGAAAAGTAAGTTATAAGTAGCTTACTTCGCAGATCATTTGACAGTTGTAATATGAAATATATCTCAATTGAACTATAAAGTAAGCTACTTCAAACTTACTTGTCGATTGTGAAACAGGCCCTAAAAGTAACAGAAGTTATAAGTAATGATCCTATGTAGCTAGACAAAAGCTAATTATTACGCTTTGCACGTCGAGTTAGATACACTAGCGTTTCCATACAAGTCTGGTCAAGGTTATTTTTGACTGCAGATGACAATAAAGTAACTATATTCACAACTATTATCTAGATAAAAAAAATCAATTTATTTTAGTGTTTTTAACAAAAGAATATTTTTATTTGGTGCTTATTTGGTATTGCTATAAATTTCACATGATTTCATAATGAAACTCCTTGCACTAACTGGAAAATTTTAAATTATAAACTATATAAAACCTTAATTTATTAAATTATTTATACTGTAATAATACAGTATGTCTTAGTAGAAAATAGAAATTACAGTTCTAGAATTTTGCTTAGCTTAATTTGTTGCACCTAATGCTTTTTTTATTTATTTTGGTACCTATGTACAATTGTATTCTACTCTGCCGTCACCACACGGCTAATCATTTAGCTGTATTAAATGAATTTTATTTTCGTAACACGAAAATAAGAACAAAAGGTAGTAATTGAACATTTTTACTACAATAAGTCATCTGACTTGTAACATATAGGTACAATAGTGACGTAAGGTCGTAACGCAGAATGACGTAATCACCCCGAATGGGTCACGTTTTCTGCGGTTTCCTCGTCAAATTAATTAATAAGCGAACTATTTGCAACACTATTACCGTCGTATTTGAACACGACATTTGAAGTAAATGTTTAATATAGTAATTATTATTCAAAAATAATATTGGTCCATTCCTCTTTTTTTGTACATTCATTCATCACTAGCATCTTTACGGTGTAATGGATGATATGAATCAAAAGGGAGTGGATGACTTGATGACGTCTGACCGATATGAATGGAAGAGAATATATTCTGTAACTACCTAGTTTTATCTTCCCGTAAAAATCATCTGTAAACTATTAGATAACTTTAAAAAAAAAGATCAATGAAAAAGATAAAGTCAAGGGAAACAGAGATCCATTTTTATATTAATTTATAGATAGTTATTAGTTGTCAAAGATCATATTTATGTTCACAATCTGTAGGTGACCGAAGCAAAATTTAAACACTCAGATAATTATCTACACGAATAATAAATTAGACTGGTTTAGTTAAATTTAACATCGTGTCTACTATGCAAGCAACACAATACGCGATGGCGGACGCAAAATTGCAACAATACACAAACATTCTCCAGTTAACAACTGGGGCTTACACGAAGTTGAATTTCCGTTTCTCAATGTCCTGGGACACGGAATGGAAGTAGGTCGGGGGTGGTTCACACCTCGCGGCGACCTCGTGCGCACCCTGCGATGACGGCAGCTTATTCACAGAGGAGTGAAAAAGCTAATAGGGTTTTTACTGGCTAGCCAGAACCTGCACTAGAACTTTAGTAAGATCTTCTTTGTAGAACCTTTTAGTTAATTACAGTCTGATTTTTAAAGCAATATAGGCATATAAATTTTGTGCAGTGGTTCAATTCCAACAACACTAACTGCCGCTCTCAGAGACGTTAATGAGTACTTAATGTCAAAAAAAAGCATTTAAATCTAGACCACAGACCCAGCAGTAGATCAGCTTTATTAATTCAAACTTAGCGTATTACATATATTATGTTTATATTATGACTCTTTTCCCCTGAAGAGATAGGCAGAGGTGTATTAACACCTTTACCTACTTCGTTCAGCTCGGGCGTCAAATACGTGCGATCTGACTATGACTCTGTTGCTCATTAGGTAATAGGTTACTCCTTGCTGCCTTAACGATTAATTGTCTTATGCGACATCCGAGGGTGATATTGAGATTGGGGGTGACAGACAACTATATTGTATATTGTATTCTGATCTACCATCGCCATATAACAGGTATTAAATCATCTCTATACCGTTAGATAGGCACGTTTCTAAAAGCTAGGATAAGTATGCTAAGTATAACTTATCGTTTATTTTCAATCATTTTTGTTACAAAAACTGTCTACATAAATCTACCTACACTACCTACTTTATATATAGACAATAAGTATAGCATAAGCAAATAAACAGCAAACATACATTTCATGCCCTTGGATGATAGAATGGATGTCTGTCTAGCCTATTGAATACAATACAATTTGCGCAGT
This sequence comes from Cataclysta lemnata, assembly GCA_963931975.1. Taxonomy (NCBI): domain Eukaryota; kingdom Metazoa; phylum Arthropoda; class Insecta; order Lepidoptera; family Crambidae; genus Cataclysta; species Cataclysta lemnata. Next base: position 8,553,748 of record OZ008352.1, read on the forward strand.
GCGACTTTTATTTATTTCAGTAATGACGACATTACAAATGAAGAATATTATTAACTTTTTTTAGTAAGTAATTCCAGTCATATTCAATTCGTCATCAATTCAGTGTTTCGTTTTTTTTTGTTTTCTCCCTATATTTTTCCATCCATATGGAAAAGGTCTGTGCCCCAATAGTGGGCGGTGGGTATAGGGCTGGTGATGATGTATATTGAAGAGTTCTAGAAATGTGCATATCATCACATCCAGGGGTTAAGAAAACCACCCCCAATATCGCTCTCTAGGTTGGTGTCTGGATCCAATCCTCATGGCCACTAAGAAATAGCATCATAGTTCTAGACTGATATCGAAGGATTTCAAAATGCACATTGCACATCATAGAAGAAAACAGTACCAAAAAGTTCGCTATAATCTGAATAGCCTTTCATACATTACAGTGTCAAGTAGGCGGTCGGTCATAAAAACCTAGCCAAATCCTAAAGCACCAAACTCAAATAATTTGGGGCATCTTTAAATTGTGAAATAACGGGATTTATACCACGTACCTGAATTTTGTTATGATTCGAGTCATCCGTGACCATGGTGCATGTAACTGTGCCGAAATATCGGAATCATAACAAAATCCAGGAACGTGGTATAAATCCCGTTTTTTTACAATTTAAGGATGAAAGTGACCACGTAAGCTTAAAACAATAATTTGGGGCATGATCGGAAGAACATTGAAAACACAATTTATTTTAAGATCCACAAAAAATACAATTACGTACACATTGCTAGGTGCCCTAAATATGGTCTCAAACATTTTAACAAACCACTTCCAGTTGTAGATTGTTCCCCACCTTGATCCATAGGTCAGATCATTTAGTCTGAAACTAATAGAGAAGCACCCACCGCTATATATTAGCGGAGGTGTAATAGCACATTGTGACCGCCCCCACACTGTTGTAAAGTGATTGATAAATGCATTCGATACTAGAATCCCATTGTCTGGGAGATTAGTGATAAACTAGATCTGTTTATGAGGCAAAATATGGAAAGACAACTCCGAATTTGGTATTATTGTCTCGTAGTTATTTGTACACTGCTGGAGATCTGAAGATTAATGGATGGAAATACATGCCTCGCGCCTGAAGCCAGGCGCTATAATACTGAAAGATGGATATCATAAAATTTTACATAAATGTTTTTATTATGTATTATGACTTTACTGTGATAGAATCGTTTCTCTATCTATACAAATTACTTTTAGAGCACTTATGTAATACAATAAATTTTGCATGTTAGTACCATTGATATAGGTTCTCATACTTACTTACTTCAATACCACACGGGTAGGTTTAATAGACAGCTGCCTAGTTAAAGAAACATAGAATATTATAATAATTTTAAGTGGCCTCGCAAAAAGTTAAATTATTCGACTTCTATTTTTAACTTCTTTTTAAGTTTGTTTACAATTTATGTTTACCTAGGTACATAATGAAGGTAGGTTTGCATATAACATGATATAATTTTATGCCTAGAAAATGGTATAATTTTTTAAACATGTCCTAAAGAGGTATAATTATAAAAAACTAATCTTTATTTATCATGATTTTCTAATATTTGCTGATGTTAAAATAACTCACAATTAATATGCAGAGGTCACTACAAATTCTTTCAAAAAAAGTTAATACTAACGATTAATTACTATTTGAGACTAATGTATAAAAATGTACCTATGCCTACATCACAGTCAGGGCACCACAGTGAAATTACCTATGTCAAATGACTTTGTGCTTTCTGCCAAACAAATGAAGGTTGAGAATGTGTTGAAGCTAGTCAGTTTGTATAGCATGCGTTTGTCTGTTTAAAAACTTTTACATTACCAATCCAAAGATAAAATGATCTTAATGGCTTTATTACCGCTGCCTAGGTCCTTCTGCCATTTCGCCGGAGAAATTTCCCTTCTAAATAAATCTCAGCTGTTTACTAGTTAAAAGCAAACGTCTCGATCGCGAGGTCGATGATGTAATTGCTAGTTTTAGCGTTCTCAAACACCACGAATCCGCTAGTATATTATGTATGACAGATATACAAGTTTGTTTTGGTTATTTTTGCATGACATCACACTGCGATCGTCTGCAACATTACCTTGGCATGTAATGGACTGTGTATTTTTATGTAGGTAGGTAGTTCTGTTAATATTTGTTTCCGGGATTAATAAAGGGGGCTTACCAAATTGTAGTAACAGTAATTGCAATTTTTAGGTGGGCTGGTGGACTTTTATTGTTATTGGTCTAATTTATTTTATGTTTTTTGTTTCGTCTGGATAAATGTATATAATCATAATGGTAAATATCTTAAAGCCAAGTGGCCAGTCATATAAATACTAGAACAGTTGAACATTAGACCGCACCGACCCCAACTATTTTTTAGTGTAGGAAGAATAATTATCGATATTGCCGATGTGATGTCATATTGGCTTGAGTAAACTTTAGTTATACAGGGACCTCATTTTAACCTATTAATGTTAAATAATTGAATCAATATTCCATGCACCTATCACCTGGTCAAAATTAAATAAGTTTATTTATAATAGCTTGTTATACTAGGTTATGTTACCTACTAGATGACGCTAATATGATCATCGATCATTGAATTTAGCCATAAAAAATTTATGTAGGTAGGTCCCTACACAATGACATTTTAACAACCGTAACTCGAGAACAAAGACCCGTATTCACGTAGGTACAAACATCTACCAGGATCCGAACCTTCTGACTAATAGCCAGCAATCTGACCATTCGACCAAACAGGCCGTGAAAATAATTTTCGATATTAATTTTTATTATGATAATTCATCACAAATATTAGATACTGTCTAATAAAATTATATCGGAGTAACGTCAAAAGAAGGCACTATAGATAGGTAAGGTACCTACTGTCAAGAAGTCAATGCACTTGTAGTAGTAGATAGGTAATTAGGTTCCGGCATGGCCATGGAGACCTGGTACCACCTGAAAATGCACAGGTAGGTAGATAAGAGGACCTACTGTTTCACATGTTCGCCTATTGACTTTAATTTTAGACTTCACGGACTCTATTTGACATTTGAAGGTTTAACTTGCAGAAAACATTTCGTACAAGAACTTCGGTCGGCAATTAATTATTGGTGCATACGTAAGCAAGTTTCCGTGCTTTTGTTGTGTAAATTTGCTAGGCACAGACTGGTAGATTTTATCAAACCCAAGGCTGTTGTTGGATTAACAAACCTATTATAATTTGTAATAACCTGTTCTGAACATGAACTTTAATCATATCCTGTGTTTATTGATTAAAAATTTTGTATCTTTACAGGGAAATTTTTTGTGTGATAAACACAGGCTTTTATTCTCTAGTCATTGTTTATAGAGTACAATTTCAACATTCACGATAAGGAGCTCGATGGCTCTGTGGCTTAGCGCGTTCGGTCTGTGTTTGCATAAAATAAGAAATTATTTACGCCAGGGCCCGTCATATTTCGGAAGGCACGTTACACATTAAGCTGATGTGTTGGTCCCACCAATTTGCACTGGGCTAGCATGGTGGGTTACAGCCCACTCTGTAGGATCATGCAACGATAACTGAACTGTATTATTTCAAGTTACGTTTTTATATTGTTCGCCGAACACGGGCTTCCTCTGTGCGCAACTGCGCATGTTTTGGGTAACTTGATACCCATTGTGTGCCTGATGATAAATCTGAATATTAACTTGGTTTCCCTCATGTTGCAGTTAAAATAAAATAAAAATGTCAGAGGAGGCTGCGCAAACAGCGCAAGAAGCTGTCGAGACTCTTACTAAGGAGGTGAAGGATGTCAAACTGGAAAACGGCGCGGCAGCAAACGGGACTCCCCCCAAAAATGACAACGGCGGTGGCGTGCCCTTTAAGGTATCTATTTACATATTAATATACCATTGTGCTATTTGCTAGTTGAATGAGCAAGCCATTCGATCGGAGACCGGAGATGAGAGTTCGTTGTTTTTAAGCTGTTTTATTATGCTATTTCAGTCCTAAGAAACTTAACTTATTTTGGAAGACTGTCTTTTAGATCCGTATAGATACCTACCTAATATATTTGTCATCCAAATATGTAGCGTTATTTTGGATGGCAAGTATAATTACGCATTACAAACAAAAAAAATCGAACCGAATTGAGAACCTCCTCCTTTTTGCAATCGGTTAAAAATAGCCCACATTATTTACCTAGATATTGTATGTGTAGTGATGTTTGTCGTGTGGTGACGGCAGAGAAGTATTAAATTTTATAGTGATACAAGGGGACTAAGAGGTAATATAACGAGCAATGGGCAGCAGCGTTCCTATTGCACAATCTGGCCCAATTAACATGGGACTTGACATAGTCCAACTATTGTACAACTTGAAATAGTTGTGTTAAATACACCTCTGCCTACTCATTATACATGTTGATCTAATAGTTATTATGGGGAGATAGCAGGCTTGACTTACATAATTACCGCCTTCCTAAAACCATCCCTTCTGGAGCACACTGTAGGTGATTTCTAAGAACACTAACTGCCGCACTCAGAGATGTCAAATAACGTTAATGAGTACTTAACGTCAAAAAATTATAATTCAAAACTAGTCGCTATTCTTGCTGGGTCTATGGTCTAGATTTGAATGAAAATTTTTGACATTAAATACTCATTAAAGTTAATTGAAGTCTCTGAGTGCGGCAGTAAGTATTCACACTTTAAGTAGAGTTGATTCCGGTTATAGGAATTAGTCTTTAGTCCTTCGAATCAGCTGCCACCTTAATCCGAATCGAACAGCCATTACCGTGTAATGTAACGGAAAGTGGTCCAATCTTTCGAAATTTTTGTTTCGTAGCACATAGCATGCTGTGCGCTACCATGCTACGAACTTCATAGTTTTCGATTATAAAGTAGGGTGATAAATATCCTACGGAACTACGATGATGCAATTTAAAATTGTAGCAATGGAATACTAACCTGTTTTTATATTGTCTAAGTATTGAATTAAGTAATGCCTTAGGCAATTGTATATTTTTGTAATAATTAAACATTATTTCAAACGTCATCTTCCTACGATGCCACCAAATTGTTTTGGGTGGGTCAATTGTCAGGGGTTGAGCACTTTTATCTACCACAATTTATGGACCTTTTTAGGTAGGTATTATGTAATAAGAGAATGATACTATGCGTATGTACTATGCGCGTATGGTATATTTTAGAAACTTCTATGACCTATTTCTTGAAAGCACATCTTTTCCGGTTACCGATTAAACTGTAGCAGTGATTGTAACGCTAAAAAAACAAATGAGAAACAATAATTTTCTAATCTCGATTCTAGGACGCTTTCAAGACATTCTCAAAGTTCGGCGATTCCAAGTCGGACGGGAAGCACATCACATTGTCGCAAAGCGACAAGTGGATGAAACAGGCCAAAGTAATAGACGGCAAGAAAATAACCACGACGGACACGGCAATCCACTTCAAGAAGTTGAAGTCGTTGAAAGTCGGCATCGACGACTACCAGAAATTCCTCGAGGAATTGGCTAAGAGCAAGAAGATGGAACTGGAGGATATAAAGAAAAAGTTGACAACGTGCGGTCAGCCGGGAATCTCCTCTCTGGTAAGTGTCTTATCGCCACCGTGGTCTAGTTTTACCACCTAGGTACCAGAATTAATATCCAGATAAATAAATGATAATATAAATTAATACCCATATTCGTGTTCGATCCCGAATGAGGTACACATTTGTACTCGGTTTGGGTGGTGGTAGGACTTCTTTCAAGTCCGTCTGGATATTTACCACCATCTTATCAAAATCTGTCGCCATAATAATGTTAACAGTATTATTGTGTTCCGACAGTTGTGATAAGATAGCCAGCCCTTCTGTGGTTGAGGGTTCCAGGTGAAGCTCGTCACTTATCAGGTGATATGAAGGGCAAGAGCTTCCCTGTCTAGTAGATAAGTGTGGTTTAGTTTCTGATAAAAAATTAAAAAGAAATAGGTAAGTTTGTCTTTTCAATTGAGCAAATGCTACGAAAACATCCCACGGATTCGCCGTGAGAGGTCTGGGTCCAGTGTGTCAGAGTGGGAAGCTAGGAGCTGCAGCGCTTGGAACTTGTGACCCAAGTGTAGATTATCACAAACAAAATGGTTTTTCGTAATTGTCGAGTGGCACTGGGACTTCTGAAGGCAGCAGCTTATATTATGTAGGTGCATTTTCGTAATTGTCGAGTGGCCTTCTGAAGGCGGTAGCTTATTTATGTAGGTGCAGCACGTCAAGTTACGATATTCACTGCCGCACTCAGAGACGTCTAATAACGTTAATGAGTACTTAACGTCAAAAAATGACAATTCAAAACTAGTCATTGTTCTTGCCGGGTCTATGGTCTAGATTTAAATGAAAATTTTTGACATTAAATACTCATTAAAGTTAATTGACGTCTCTGAGTGCGGCAGTAAGTCCATTTTTTCCTCAGTCAACCTCGGTGCTTTACTACAAACCTTTGTTAACAATTGATTCGACATATTTGTCAACTTAGTATAGTGACGTGCTGTAGACTGTAGGTACACAATTGCATAATTGTAACACCGCCACGCTAATTCGATGTTCAGAATACAACAATCCGTACATTTTTGGTCTTTGCTCAAGGTTTCATCTTTTGGTCAATGATCAAATGGCCATTGTCGTAAACCTTTTGTTTTGTTGTACAAGGCGACTAAGGACTGCGACTTAAGTATCCTTTAGAAAGCAATATGCTTGCCCCTAATATACACATAAATCACGCTTATATCCACGAAGGGGTAGGCAGAGGTAAACTAGCACCCACGTTTCGCCAAATATGTCAATTCCCATGTAATAGGTGGCGAGCCTATTGCCATTTATCGGGAACAAAAGTCGCAGTACATTGCTAGCCTACGTGGTATAAGAGGAACGCTGCTGCCCATTCCTAATCATATTCAGATTTATCCTTAGTCGCCTTGTACGACACCACGCAGCAAATATATGGGACACATTATAATTGGTGAAACGAAGGGGTTAATTTGCCTCTGCGTCCTCTGCCTTCGGGGATAAATAGGCGTCGTTTGACGATTAGTTTGGTCGAATGATCAGATCACTTGCTATAGTCCAAGAGGTGCCAGGTTCGAATCCTGGTAGGGGAAAATGCCCTCGAGTCATTGTTGTTTATGTAGCAATTTTCAATATTTTTATAACATTATTAATAGTGTATTCTATTTTGTCTAGTATCCGTAATACAAGTGCTCAAATACTACTTACTTTGAGCTAGATGGGTGTGAGTGTAAGAAATATGTATGTAAACTTATGTATGTGTTTTGTTCCGTTCAGGCGAAGTCACCAGCGGCGGCAGCAACCGTCGATCGTCTGACTGACCCAACCAAGTACACTGGCTCCCACAAGCAGCGATTCGACGAAACCGGAAAGGGCAAAGGCTTCGCTGGCAGGAAGGACCTCGTCGATGGCTCCGGCTACGTCACTGGTTACCAGCACAAAGACACCTACGGGAAAACTCATTAGCTCACCGAGTTGCGCGCTACGAGTGGGAATGAGTGAACCTTCGTTTCCTTGTTGGCACTGTGTAATATCTCTGTTTCAGTTTACATGATATCATGTTGCGTCTCTGTGACGCAATATTGCATGGCGCCATCGCCACTGCCTATAATAGTACAGGTATGCAATATTGCGTCACTAGTATTGAATGTTTTAAACGTTGCACGAACAGTTTTGTCCTGACAATTTAAAAGGATGATTGGGCATTCAATAAACCAAGAACTCGGCGGATATTACACTGTTGATAAACAGATCTTCCCTAGGTGTAAGTAAGTACAACAGAGGATAGTGCCTGCATTGGCAGCCAATGGAAACAACCACATAACGCGTTGTCCCAAATACAGAAGAGTTTTATGTAAGGCATTTCTCGTCACCTTTTATACGTTAAGGGCTCACTTGACTTTCTGATCACATAAAGATACGTTACCCGAAGTCATTCCGTAGAAATAATTAATTAAGAGGACTTTTAAAGTTTTCAAAATTAAAATAATAGTTTTGCGTAATATAAGTATAACAAATTGACGTCGATTCGACCTACAGTATAATAACGACACAAGTCTTATATTATGTTACTTTTGGTGGATTATATCCTTACCTACCTACAACCCGTTATTATTAGTGAGTCACATTCGACGTCCTTTTTGCGCAACTTGGTCCTACTAGGCACCTCAGGGTAATTAAACATCTCAGCGTTAGGCTAAATTGTTATTTTCTAAATTTAAAGTATGTAATTAACAAAGTCCTCCTAAGTTAAAAAAAAAATCTAATTTATATAACGGTTTGAATTGGTACAAATAGAGGTAACAGTGCCTAGTTTTTGACAATATTAATATGACATACCGAGCGCAATGTATTTTACAGTTAATACGTATATTTTACGTCCTTGTAGAGTTAAGTCTCGATTATTGTTGTCAAACGAATAAAAATGTTTTATAATTATTTATAAAAGTGTATTATACTTCTGAGTGATATTTAAGCCCTATTTTCAACAATAATTTATGCTATTTATTATGTTCGTGTTTGGATTTTAATATAAACAAGAATACTAATAAATAGTTGATTACCGTGTTATTTTTAAATGGGTTTGAAGAATAATTGCTATATTTTGTAATACTAATAATGTGTATTAAGGTACTCAGTATCAACATTTTACAAAAAAAACTCAAGTACAAATTATGCACTTGAAGTCCTAATATTTAGTGTAAGTTTAGATGTTCTATATTGTAATTCATTCTTACACTTTGCATTTTCAAATATATGTAATTCTAACGTCCCAATATATGATAGAATTTAGATGATACAGAGGCATAAGTCAGGCGGTCGAACTGATTGAAACTTATTCACATTGTTCACAAAATAATAAAAAATACATATTCAGATATAACTTAAATTATCTGGCCCAATGTGTAAGTACAGTACTCCTACCACACACCCATACACACACAGACTTATATAATTTTTTTTTTTTAATTTAGGTAAGGTCAAAATCCTCTCGATAAAGACACTCCTGACGTACAGTCAATACAAAACTGTTGAATATCTCTAATGGACTGGCTATATGTACTTGTTAGTGCCATTCATAGTCTTTGTAATTTGTGGCCATCCTCATCAGACATCTAAGGAATAGTTTCCAGTTTTCTAATGGACCTGTTAGCTGTTGAACACTACCTTTAATACGATCTAAGGCTGTCAATATTTGACTATCTACTCTAAAAACAATTAGGTTATTTAAAATAACGTAATCGCTCGCTACAAAAAATTTTTGCTTCCAAATTCAAATTGTTGTCTATTTGTCTAGTCGTGTGTATTGTAGATTTGGTGATATGTTAAAAATATTTTTGTACTGTCAACAACACGTTAGATTAAACAAAACTACCATTTTCCCCAATCGGTTTTCTTCCACACTAAAGTGAAAAGAATTTCCAATTGATAATTGGGAATTCTGATTAGGTATTTATGCCAAGCTAACGTGCTGTTGTCCGTAATACCAATATATATGTCATATTGTAAATCAATTTTATTTAACGGAAACCTAAAATTACATCGTACATTTTTCACAATTTTCAAGTACAAAAAATTAATCAACTTATCATTTACCAATTTAGAATTTATTAAAGCAAGTAGACCAGCTGGTATTGGCTGTGTGTAAAATAATCTTAAATTTTTAATAACTATTTCATTATATTATTAAAATACTTAATGACTTATAATTAGGATTGTGTATCTGTACTTGATATAGTCATAATAATGTGAAATAATAATTTAGGAAGCACCTTGTTTATGTAAACTCCTACAGGTCTCTGTACCCGGCCCAAGCATAATGTGTACCTATCAATATTTATTAATAAATGACATAAAGCATACCTATTTTAATTCAAATTGCATTTTTATATTTATGATATTTCTAGTAATTCCTACTACTTAATCTTATTGGTGTACTCCCCATTGATAGTCCGACAACTCATCAAAATCATTACACAAGATACCACGAATATTAATATGCTTCATTATAGCCTTTGATCAATAATATGAAGCCCATTATGTTTGAGTATTTAGGTACATACATAATGTACTGTACTACATACATAATGTAGTTTTCCATAGTTTCCAATAACATTTTACGAGTTTCAATAGGAGGCAGGAAGTCAAATTGAAAAAGGTTGAATATTTTCATAGGTACCATTTATATGACTTAAAACTAAAAATACACGTTTAAAGCCCTAATAATTAATGATAATACACGAGATTATACATAAAAAATCAACAAAAGAATGAATATTTAACATAAGTCTTGGTTACACAGAATGTTCAAATAATATAGTTTCACTATAATAAACTGTAATATCACATAATAAACAAGAATAATAAAAAAGAATGGCTAGCCTCGACATAATAATGAGTATTTTTATTACGATGCAAACATTGCGATAAATTAATATTTCGCTATATAAGGTATTGAAGAAAAACGTGTAGCACATGCGATATAGCAGATGTAGTAGTAACAAAACCATTGCCTTATTGACTTGTGTTTTGTAAAAGATAGCAAAACGAATTACCTAATAACTTTTATGTCACACCTGACCACAGTGGCTTTTGCGGCCGCGACGGGTACGGAAAATTCCACTTCCTGGTCAGGGGGTGACATAAAATAAGTAACTTACCTCATGCGGTAAAAAAGAAAGCCTCAGATCACATTTGAAACGTCCTAGCTTTCAGCACGGGCGTCAAACAGTTGCGATCTGAGACATTCTTTGTTTTACCGCTTTTAAGATAAATTCTCACATTACAGACTTGTTTTTGATTACGCCAAACCAAGATAACTAATTTTCCGCAATATCAAATCAATCTATTTCTACAGATGGTTAAGGCTAGCCATTTTATAATTTCAATAAAACATAATTATGACACAGACTTGAAGCCTAATTCTTCTAACCAAATCAAAATTGACCATCAGATAAAGATTACTGTTTTCGTTCAGGTTTTATTTCGGTTTAATGATGAATGGGACTCACCACCGAATACAGAACCGCAAGCCAAAGTTTGAGTCCAGCTTATTTAATATTGTCAAAATTCACGTTATGCCTTATTAATTCTGACAGGTATTGTCCAGTAAAATTTATAAGCAGTGCTCAGCATTTGAGTAGCGTTTCTGTATTCGGGAGTCAGAGTGGCAAATACAAGGGCTGTTGCAAGGCCGGCAATACTGCGGTTATCATACCCCATTCTCTTGTGCTTGAGACAAAATGTAAACAATCTTGACTCTATATCTACGAAATGCTCTTAAAATCAAGAAACGTGTATTCTAAAATACATCAACAAATATAGACAAATAAAACTGTGTAAACCTGTTTTGAAATATTGGTGTTACACATTTTTTTTTGTTTAGACACATCAAGATTGTTTACATTTTGTCTCAAGCCCAAGTGAATGAGGTATAGATATCAGTAAAACTCAGTAATTTTAGATTCAGATTCAGCGCCCAAGACGTAAATTGTAGAACACTATATACTACGACAGTGTTATCGAAGGCAGTAGGTGTAGGTGGGTACTAAATGACAGTGGGCTAATATAGCGTGATAGCGTATCTAACTAAGTAGGCAAATGGTCGCTCTATGGGCTACACAAAACTAAATTCCTTCAATTTATGTTCCACTTTAAAATTAGGGCCGATTTGACCGCAGAATGAAATGCGATCAGTTGAAGTTGAACTCGGTTTATGCTCTAAACTGAGTTCCGCTACATAATTTGCATTAATCAAAACCAAGTTTTATTAAACTCAGTTTCTATGAGAGACGGTGAAATGGGCCTTTAGTGATGTCAAGTGTAGGTTTACATACTGCATCACAAAATGTAATTATTAATTCTAATTTGGTTAGAATTGGGCCTTATCAATTGGGTAGGTAAGTAATACATAAACAGATTATTTCATACTACAATTGAAAATGTTCTAATATTTCAGTATTAACCTATATATATATTAATAGGTAATAGGGATATAAAATTTTGAAATCACTCAGTTCTTCCCTAAATAAATTACCAAGTGTCGCGCCAAGTGCACTTATTCATTTAGAAATAAGCATTTGTAATTGGTAATTTTTTTAACATAAAATATAAGTATGTTAAAATAATTATTACAAAGAAAGCGTTAGAATTTTCCTTAATTATTTCGTTCTGATACCGCGAATTTGTTTATCGATACAGAGCTTCTTTAGTTCTGCCATTGTATGCTTCCTCTTGTTTCAGTCCAAATGGACGCAAACGTGGTTTTACGGCTAGGCGGTCAATGTGTTTATTATTGAGGTACCCCTTATTCATCAAAACAAAATCAATCATAAAACACCGTTTAATTTAAACTGAAGTAGTCTTTCGTCTCATATTTAAATGTGTTTAACATGTGATGAAAACAGACAGATCAGTGATTGAGTTTAAACAGTGTTTTAATACTAATTTAGGTAGAGGAGATATTTTAATGAGTTATTTAATTAACCAGATGGGGTATATTCTATTGCTTTGCTGCACGTATTTTTGAAGAAGTCATCGCCTAAATGTATGTTGCAGGCTGATTTACGTAGCTCTGTTCCTAACAATTTTCGATTGAAACTAATGAAGTTGTTGCTTTTGCGATTATGTAGGTATATTATTATCATGCGAATTGACAATCTGTCACATAGCACTCTGGTAGCAAATTGAACTGGTAAATATAGATTAATCGCAAATAATACAAATATTACCGTATAATTACCTACATATATGATTTAATGATTTTGTGGGAATATATTAAAATACATATTATAAAAATTTTATTTATTGTAATCGGATAGAATAACCACTGGAAATGTTTGCGCGCCGAAAGTAATCGGTGGAATATGCTGGATTAATAATAGTTTAGTCCTTCTGTGACCGTATTCTAGCAAATAAATGCTTTATTATTTTAATCAAATTATTTATTGCATGTCACATATTACAATAATAATAATAATTGAATTAATAAAATATGTGACATGCCATGAATGACAGAGTGGTAGGTCACGTAACAAAACAAAAAAAGGTTGTTGAACTTGTTAATTTGATAAATAGGTATAAATTGAAAAAATCTTAATAATTAAATGTAAAATGAAATATGAGTTTATTTACTCATTTTCTACAGTAATTTCATGTGACCAAATTATTTAAATTACACAAGCGAAAATAACTTCACATCTGCAATAACATCGTTACTTTGCGATAAATCAAATAAAAATAATATAACAAACATTAAATGGGAATAATATGTCATACACCACGAATAAATGTTCGTAATAGAGTAGACGTTTTCTTATTGACTAGAGCAGCATACTTGGGAAATTTTATAGTTTCTAAAGATGGCGTTGCATGCAAATAATGAAAATATCGAATCAACAACCGCAACAAAACTATAAAAGAACTTTTATTAACTTCTCCATCTTTTGTGACACAAAAGAAAATCAAAATAGGTAAATGATATTTAGTTGTGTTCAGGGACTGCAGCCCACACAATACATACACCTTAAAGGCTATATTGTATAACTTTGTTCTAAAAGAAACTTAATGTTAAATTTATGTCACAACTCTGGATCTGTAGAATTTGCTGGGATAATGTTAAAATAAATTAAAGGGAAAAAAAATTAAAATAACGGTGCTTTCACAACTTCAAACATTTAAAAGAAATATACATTGCACTCAAGGGAAACAAACGTGATGCAAACATTATATTACATAATCTGTAATTACATTTAGTAACTTTACAAGTAAAAAAATCTACAAAAGTAATTACTACCAATATAAAAGTCATGCACGACAGCTAAATAAAGATTTAATCGTGATTATATATATTTAAACTTTATAACATAGGTACATCAGGATGTATTTGATCGAGTACAATAAATAGGGCATATACATAGTAGGTACATTAGTTTTTATAGTCATGTAATATTTGACCTGCATCCACATTCACCTTTTTGAAACGATTTCAAAAGCTAACTTTCTGTCAAGAGACTACAATATCAGTAACCATTTGAAATGTAATTTATTCATCAATGTGAGCTCCAACTTTTTCAGTGCTATGCTATTTTGGTATGATTTTATTCAAATAACAACTAACAACTATAATTTTCAAAACACTAACTTTAAATTTTTTTATGTTATATTACTATCTCATTTTTATATTACCTATCTCATTTATTTTTACTAACCCCAAAAAAGCCGTTGTAGGGCCTGCAGGCCTATTGTCACATGTCCAAACATTGTTAAATAAGTATTTGTTTTTCGAATGCCCGATGGTTAAAATCAAATCTATATTCATATGCTTCTAATCAGTCAAATGTCATTCAGTTACCTGAGCCATAATTATTGAAAGTATTTAGTACACACGATTGTTGAACTTTTTTATTTTTATGGTATCTATAATTCTATTTTTAATAGTAAAATTTGTTGAGCATATATCCTAGTGCAAAAGTTATTGGTTTTTATTCTCTAGATACACCTTTTCACTACTCAAGCCAAATGGCTACTGGTATTAACGATTATTAATTAACATGGCAGAAACTGTTAGGGCATTTGCACTGTGAATAATGAAACATTTACTCAAAATTCGTTAATACATTCGTCGAGATACATTTGGTAAAATTAGAAAATCAATATGTTATGTTACAATGTATAAATCTATAGGGCTGTCAGAATCACAGGATTTGTCTGCGAGTCTTAAGTGGTTAATAAGCACAGATGATTATTACTTATGTATAAGGGTTTCCAAATTTCATGTCGGGTTTAATGCAAAGCGACGGATTTTAGGTGCCAAATAAAGATAACATAGAACAAAATAAACAAGATGAAATAAGTATCAAATATATGTCAGAGATTTCCTACATCCACTGTCATTAAAAGAGACACGAGATGATAACTCTTAGCATTACATGGATTCAGCGTGCTGGTGCCGTGTTCATAGCGTGGCAGAGGGGAAGTCAAGCAACAAATTAATCCAGTTAAGCCGTAAGTTCGCAATGAATACAAAAACAATCAAATAATTTGATGGAGTGTGAGGACATTAGTTAAGAATATGATAATGCACAAAGATTCAGTTAACACATACCATGCACACACTTTTTCCAAATTATTTCGATACAATTTGTATTCTAGCAAGAAACCTATAATTAAAATATCTTAACATATCAATTTGCGGTTATAGACCTATAAGTTTTGGTAATATAATATTCTAACTTGCTATTATAATATTATTAAAACTATACAATTGTTTAGTATAAAACCAAACTATAATAATATGGAAATGAGAAAATCATATTATGTATGTATATTCCCTAAGTCAATTATAAATTTATCACAAATTTGACAGATTACATGGGGCCTTCAATGGTACTAGCTTTCATTGAGAAATAGTACACAGCCCGACTTCCCAGGAGTAACGAAATAAAGAACGCTCCTATGTATGCAACGTAGATACCACCTCCGTGGGTCTTGGCAGCCGATAGAGTCCCCAGAGTGACGCCTAGCGCAATGGCCAAAGATATAAGAGCGAGGACGGTAAACATGATACCTTTGGATCGAGCCATGGCTGGGCCGACCGACGACACCTTGCGGCAATGCGGACAACGCACTGGACCATTTTTCAAATATTGGTACTGGAAAATAAAAATAAAATATTACTAGAATCTAAATTACATTTGAATATTATTAGATAATAACGTTTGTTCATAAACAATAACGTTTGTTTTATGAGTTTTATCCCCGAATACAGAAACGCTATTCAAAGTTTGATTCCCGCTTAACATTTACCTAAGTATTGTTAAAATTGACGTTTTTCCATACAAATTCTGACAGGTAGTGTCCACTTAACTTTTTAAGCAGTCCCCTAAATTTGAGTAGCGTTTCTGTATTCGGGGGTTAATGTAACTCAGTACATAGCGCAAAATTATTTTTTTACGTTTTTATTGTACTGTCGTGACATTTATACGTTTATGTTTCACTCATAAGCGAAAGGACAGAAATAACACTTTCTTCACCAGTTAATTACTAACTATTGCTTATAAGCTGTAATTAGTCCACAATAATCCCTTCATACTTTACCAGGCTTAGGACTGGCTAGTCTGGCTATATTGGACAATTAAAAACGGACACTTGGGTACCTACCTACCTATCTAAATCTCCAAAATATGTGAAATCTATTAACATAATCTATTAACATTAACATAATTGACGGCCGCCTTGGTCGAATGCTCAGATTGCTGGGTATTGGCCGAGAGGTCCCGGGTTCGAATCCTGGTAGGGGCAAACTTTGTGATGACCACAAATGTTTGTTTCCGAGTCATGGTTGTGTATATGTTTATGTAGTATAATTTCAACATTTATATACATAATTATATTAAAAATATGTCCGTCATCTAGCATCCATAATACAAGTGCTTAGGCTACTTACTTTGGGCTAGATGATAGATGTGAGTGTATAAAAAATATTTATTATTTATTTATTATCATTCTTTACCGATCTCTAGAGTTACATCGAATTTAATATCGAATACATAATTATTGGTAGCTAGAGCTAGGTTTTTTGTTTGTAAGTGCCTATGCACCCCAGATGGGGGGTGTGATGAAGTAGCGAAAGAGAAGTTTTGGGAGGATTTTGATGTAGTGATGATGAATGTACCAGAGAGTGAGGATTTATATATTGGTGGAGATTTTAATGGACATGTGGGAAGGATGAAAGTAGGCTATGAGAGGGTGCACGGAGGTTTCGGTTTCGGAACAGAAGCCAGGAAGGCGAATGTTTGTTACAGGCTGCCATAGCTTTTGACCTCGCAATACCAAACCCATTTTATCAAAAACAAGATCAACATCTCATAACTTACCATAGTGGAAACCATAAAACACAAATAGACTTTTTCCTTATCAGAAGATGCAATATCTAGGCAGTAAAAGACTGTAAAGTAATACCAGGAGAGCCCTTAGTCTCTCAACACCGGTTGTTGCTATTGGAGGTAAAAATGAAATATAATCTGGTACCGAAAAAAACTTAAACCTTTGGCAAAGATTAAATGGAATTGGCTAGAAAAGAAGGATTTGGCTGAAGAATTTAGGAAAAGATTGGTTGATAAAATGATTGAAATGAAAGACTTGACAGAAAAAACGGTGAATGAATGTTGGATGGAAATGGCGACGTGCATGCGAAGTGTGACGAGAAAAGTATTTGGGGAAACAAAAGGAAAAGGGAGAATGGATAAGGTAACATGGTGGTGGAATGAAGTAGTCAAAAAAAGTTTGAAAGAAAAAAAGGAAGCATTTAAGGAGTGGAAGACTGTAGATGATCGAGATAGAGTGGAAAAAGAGAATAAAAGGGCAGTAAATGTGGAGTATAAAAGGAATGCTAAGCGGGCGGTTGCTAAAGCAAGGGGCGAGGTACAGTATAAACTGTACAAGTCGCTGGAGAGCCCCCAGGGGAAGAAAGACATATTTAAGATAGCGAGAGCAAGAGAAAATGTGTATGTAAAATGTATAATAGATGAGAGAGGAATGGTTTTGACGAATGATGAAAGGATAAAAGATAGCTGGAAGGAATACTTTAAAAAGTTGATGAATGAATAGAACGACTGGCTATATAAGGGATATAAGGAATAGAGTGAACGGATGAAGGATGGATGAAGTGGCGACAGGTCTCGGCAACAATATGTGACCCACCGATGCCCCTTAAGCTTAAGGGGAAAATCTATAAGGCGGTCATTAGACCTGTTGTCATGTATGGATCAGAGTGTTGGGCTATGAAAAAGACTGATGAAAGAAGAGTGCATGTAACAGAGATGCGTATGTTAAGATGGATGTGTGCTGTGACACGGAGAGACAAGATAAAGAATGAGTATATAAGGGGAAGTTTGAAAGTAGCGCCAGTGACTGAGAGGCTGCGGAGTGATAGACTTGAATGGTTTGGTCATGTCATGCGAAGAGATGAAAGCTATGTTGGCAGAAGAATGTTAAGTATGAACGTGAAAGGACGTAGAAGGAGAGGAAGATCAAAGAAAAGATGGATGGATTGTGTAAAGGAGGATATGATAGCGAGAGGGGTGGATGAGAAATTAATGAAGGATAGAGAGGAATGGAAAAAGAAAACATGTTGTGCCGACCCCGCCTAGAGCGGGATAAGGGCAGGAAGAAGAAGAAGTTTTTTAATGCAGGTGTATTTAAAAAGTGGAATCAGCGTATTTATAAATATTGAATAATTGATGATTAAAATTATATTTACAAATTATTACCTCTGAGATTCAAGTCGCGAGCATGACGGTGAGTATCGCGCACAAAGCATTTAAAATAGTCACTTCCACATCCAATACAAATACTACAATCTAAAAATCAGCTGTTCATTAACTCGTGGTAACACTTCGGAATTCGGAAGCCTCTCAACATATTGGCGGTGGGGTTCCGACACATTGTCATCACACATAGCCAGCATCCTCACCATTTCTGTGCATTCGATGTTATCAATACAGCGCGGGAGGCGATAGATAATAGCACATAGACGTGTGACGCACGCGCATCAAACCGGCCGACTGAAGGCCGTAGAAAATATGTCAAGTTCAAGCGATGGCGCTTGAACCCCATCCCAAACCCCCGTGATTCGCAAGGGTTTTTGACCTAATCTTGACGATGCAAGTAGGTCTGCGAAGAGTTGTTGACTTTAGAGCAGGATATAAATTAGTATTTATTTTATGATTATAAAAGTAAAATCTTACGAATTATCAAAAGTCGTAGAACAAACATTGTTGCTTATGATGTTAGCTATCTACTGCTGCAAGGTTTTTGGTGTTTTACAAATAACCCTGTATAAAAAAATATATTTATCTCTTACCAGGAAGGTGTCTTGACAATGGGCACAGACAACTCTGCGCATTCCAGGTGGAGCAGGCACTGGTGGAGTAACTGGCGAGGGAGCAAGATTTATGATTCTTTTGCAGTTGGCCCTTGGGCAAGCAATACGTTGTGACAACGACTTGCAAATCAGCAGGCAGTTGCAAGGGCATCGCACATATTTTTTTCCTGGAGGTGCATTTCTTATAGGCTGCAATGAAATAACAATCAATTTAAAAACATTAACTATATTTATGGTTTAATTCTATCAGAAATTGGAAAAAATCTAATATAAACACAAAAAATATATTTGAAAGGTATTCTGGTTTCCTCTAAGTTAGACTTCATAGTTAATATTAGAAAGACTAAGTTCTAAGTAGCTTTTTCACAGATCATTGACAGTTGTAATATGAAATATATATCAATTGAACTGCAAAGTAAGCTACTTCGAACTTACTTGTCGATTGTGAAACAGGCCCATAATAGACAAAATAAGGATGTTCAAACTAGTTATTATAGTTATTTAGAAGGTAGTAAAAGGCGGCTGGTGGCTGTGCTTGAAAACCTAGAGCAGCATGACCAAAGCCACTCTGCACCGACTCCAAATTATTTATTTTAGGCTTTTTTGGAGTTCTACCTTTTAATTTGACAACATTAATATAATTAAAGAATGATAAACAAAACCAGAAATTACTTTATGTTATCCCACTTACCGTTGCCTCATTACAGTCAGAGCATTTAACAACATGTTGTTCTCTTTTGCCTGTTATATCTATCATGGCCTGGCATACTCTGCAAGTTACCATAGGCGTTCCTACTTGCAGGTATGGTGGAGGAAGTTCATCTGGTCCTATAGGGGATATAGTGCTGACATTCACCTCCTCTGTTAAAACAAAGTGTATCTGTGTGATTCCAATAATGTAACAAAGTAAAAAAATACACACGTAAGCAGTGTTTCATGGTACGTACACAGCATTATACAATGTTTTCATGCGAATGGCATAATAGATATATTGTTTAGCAACAATAATGCGATAAGTTTTTGGTTGAATCATCAGCTGTCATAACATTTAAACCAATTTATTCTTACCATCTCTAAGCAACGGCTGATTTTCACTTTGTCCATCGCCCATTGTAATGGGAGTAATATTATTAACAAATAGCAAACAATTCTTTGAACGAAAGTATTCGAGTTGTTAAAATTTAATGATAGCTGTACCAAATATTACTCCGATTCCGATTACCGATCATCAAAGACAAGAAAAGAGAGACAGACAAGCAAGACGTCAAGACAATTTTTTTTTGGTTTTAAATTCTCCCTATATTTTAGGGAAGGCAAAGGGTCTAGCCCATACAGCCAAGTCTTTAGTGTATATTTTATCTGTAATCTTATGAAATAATGAGTGGGTGAAAAGTATGAATGAAATGAATTTTACGTTAAAATATGGGTGCCACATATTTTAACGCATCTAGGGAGTGCTTGGCGCTAATTGAATGGTAACAGAGTTAATGATGGTGCTTGATGAAATGGATAAAACCACTTTTTATAGTGAACTTCACCACAACATCAAACACATCATGAGACTTATTTTCGATGATTCTGCATAATTGCACATCAACACGGATGCTTGTACATCAAAATAACACCACTTTCACTGCACAAAATCCACTCTGAAACTATTTTTGAATTAGCGAATATAAATCTGACTGACACTACGAAACGCGCCAAACACTCCCCAATTTTTTTTTTTTTTTTGGTTAAATTCTCCCTATATTTTAGGGAAGGCAAAGGGTGTAGCCCATACAGCCATGTCTTAAGTGTATATTTTATCTGTAATCTTATGAAATAATGAGTGGATGAAATTATGAATGAAATGAATATTACGTTAAAATATAGGTGTCACACATTTTAACGCATCTAGGGAGTGCTTGGCGCGAATGGAATGGTAACAGAGTTCATGATGGTGACTGACGAAGTGAGCAAAACCACTTTTTACGTGGTTTTCACCACAACATCAAACACCATCACAAGACTCATTTTCAATGATTCTGCATAATTGCACATCAACACGGATGCTTGTGCATCAAAATAACACCACTTTCACTGCACAAAATCCACTCTGTAACAATTATTTAATAAGTGAAAATAAATCTGACTGACACCACAAAACGCGCCAATCACTCCCAATTTTTTTTTTAGTTTTAAAATTCTCCCTATATTTTAGGGAGGCAAAGGGTGTAGCCCATACAGCCAAGTCTTTAGTGTATATTTATCTGTAGTCTTATGAAATAATGAGTGGGTTAAATGTATGAATGAAATGATTTTTACTTTAAAATATGGGTGTCACATATTTTAACGCATCTAGGGAGTGCTTGCCGCGAATTGAATAGTAACAGAGTTCATGATGGTGACTGATGAAATGGATAAAACCACTTTATATAGTGATCTTCACCACAACATTAAACACATCATAAGACTTGTTTTCGATGATTCTGCATAATTGCACATCAAAACGGATGCTTGTGCATCAAAATCACACCACTTTCACTGCACAAAATCCACTCTGTAACAATTTTAGAATTAGCGAAAATAAATCTGACTGACACCACGAAACGCGCCAAACACTCCCCTTTTTTTTATAAATTCTCCCATTTTTCAGGGAAGGCAAAGGGAACGTCAAGACAAGCACAGACTAATAAGTTTTTTATTTTTTTTTAACTTTCGTGGAAACAAGTCTTTTAGGAACTTGAATGAATGAAAAAAATGGATGAAATGAACTTTACATTAAAATATGGGTGAAACACATTTTAACGCATCTAGGGAGTGGAGTGGACAGTTCACTCAGTCATGCGTAAACGTAGTGTAATACCCATAGACTCGGAGTAAATAGGACCATAGAGGACAATATTATACTACGGCTAGGTAATACTCTTTGTGTATGTAGGTAGGTACCAAAGAGTGTAGGTACATTGCTACATACTTACATATACTGTATAGTCTATGATACTTACGTAGTATTGTATTGTATTCTCTTTGGGTAGGTAGTTATAGTTAAAGTTGCTAACCTAAATGTGTTTAATTTGTATGAAGCCAAATATTTGAGAAACCTGCTTCATACCAACGATTTACTCTTAAAACATGGCTAGTAAAGTGCACAGAGTGCGTTATTATAACCCAAAACCTGAATCGATAAATTGTGTCTGTTATAATAACAAAACAAAACACATTGCACTTGCTAGGTTAGTAATTCACAAAACATTTTCTATAATGAGTAAAGAGCTATTCTCTATCATACTGTAAGTAGGTATGTTAATGAAATGGCATTCTTTTACGTTGCAGGGCTAATGCATCGATTGAGATTTGGGATTTAAATTATGCACCTTATTTAATAACATTTATACCGGGTGTCGAAAATGGATCTATTGAAGCACTTGGTTGGGTTGACAATAGACTATTGACTACTGGCTTAGGCGGAGCCCTAATAGAATGGGACTTAAAAAAATTGAATATAAAAAATACAGTGCTTTTAACGGGCTATGCAGCATGGTGTCTTGATGTCAATTCTTCTAGCAATTTAGTAGCAGTGGGCACTGAGCAAGGCTATGTGAATCTGTTTAATGTTCAAGAGGATGACATTGTGTACAAAAAGTTATTTGATAAGCAGGAGGGAAGAATAATGTGCTGTGTTTTTGATAAAACTGGAAACTTACTTATAACAGGTAGATTTCCACATATTATTTATAGCTCAAATTACGCCGTGTGATGACGGCAGAGTAGAATACAATAAATTGTCACCACCTGTGGGTGTCGTACAAGGCGACTAAGGATAAATCAGTGATGAGGAATGGGCAGCAGCATTCCTTTTATACCACCTAGCAATGTACTGCGACTTTTGTGTCCGGTAAATGGCAATGGGCTCACCACCTATTACATGGGACCTAACATAATTGGCGAAACGTGGGTGCTAGTTTGCCTCTGCCTGCCCCTTCGGGATATAGACGTGATTTGTGTGTGTATGTATATGAAGTTCAAATTGATAAAATTTTATAGTATGTACCTATAGTTAGTTAAATTATTAACATCACCGCTTTACATACAGGTCGCAGTCTTTCTTTACATTTTAGTCAGGAATGAAATACTTTATTAATTCTATTAATTGTTTTAGGTTCTATTGATACAATACGTGTATGGAATGTAGAGACAGGCCATGCAACATGCAGAATTCTAGCTGGCAGGAGAGGGAAGGAGACTATAGTATGGAGTGTTGCAGTACTTTCGGATAATGTTGTCGTATCAGGTGATAGCCATGGTAGGCTAACTTTTTGGGATAGTACATTAGGAGAACAGGTAACATTTTATTAGGATGTTTTTTTTCTAGAGAGTTATATTGGAAATGAATTACTTAAATGCTTTAGGCTTATAATATTTAAACAAGTTAGTTAGTTAGTTTAACTGGGCTTTGTCCGCACTTAGCCCCCTGATTGGGCCATTGTACGTGTCTCCCTATTATTGCTACTCCAACCATCCCAGACTATCCCAAAAACCCAGCAGTCTTTTCAGACTGCTGCAAGCTTCCGGGACCGATACTGGGGATTGGAGGAGCCTTGCCCGTTCATCTGCCACGCTCCTGCATTCTATAAGCACGTGCTGTGGCGTTTCTTCTGCCTCCATGCATCCTCTGCATAGAGGGCTGTCCGTCACCCCAATGGTAAATAGGTGCTTGTTTAGGGAGCAATGGCCAGTTATTATGCCTATCACCTTTCGGAGTTTGTCCCTGTTTAAATTTATGAGGTTGCGAGCAAATCTTTTTGATGCCACCGGAACTGCATTCTTTGTTTGCTTACACCCGTCACTGTTTATCCATTCTCTTAAATGGGTTTCCTCAGTTTTGGTGCGCAGCCATGTTTTTATCTGGGCCTGAGGTATGGGTAGCAATGGTTCCGGTCCATATACTGTCCCTTTCGATCCCTTTTTGGCCAGTTCATCGGCTACGTCATTTCCCAATGAGTTGCTGTGTCCTTTGATCCATTGAAGAGTTACTCCGTTCGTACTCGCAATGGATTGGAGTGCATTGTGGCACTCCAGTATCAGGATAGATGTTATCGTGTTTCTTTGTAGGGCTTGTAGAACGGAAGCACTGTCTGAGATTATTTTGACGTTTAGGTCTCTGGCATCTCTGGCTGCAACCGCCTGTGCCGCTTTGGTGATGCCAATGCATTCTGCTTGGAAGATTGAGTTTAGTTTGTCCAGTGTTGTTGATATTTTTATGTTTAAGTCGTTCGAGAAGACACCAGCTCCAGTGCCATATGTGGTTTTAGAGCCGTCTGTGTATATCCTAACTTCATTGATGCCAGAGACATCTCCTGGTTCTGCGATGAGTTGGATATTGTACCTTCGATCGAAGACATGTTTACACGGTGTTCTGTCTATGGGTGCCTCTAGGAGTGGTATTTCCTTCAGGGTCCATTGCAGAATTTTTGTGTGTGTTGTTTCTATGTTTTGTTTCCATAGCCCGTTAGCTCTAAGCCTTAAGGCTGCTGCCTTTGCCTCCTCCTGTATTACAAGATCTAGAGGTGTCAGGCTCAAGAGATACTCTAGTGCGGCTGATGGGGTGGTTCTCATGCATCCAGTGGTAGCTACGCTTGCTAAGCGTTGTAGACTCTGGAGTTTTGCTTTTACCGTGGTAAGTTGCGTTCTGGGCCACCATACAACCGATCCGTAGGTCATAGAAGGTCTGATAACTGATTTGTACAGCCAGATAGATATTTTAGGGGTTAAACCCCATTTTTTACCAACTAGTCTTCTGCACTGACAAAATGCTATACAAGCCCTCTTTGTTTTTGCCTCGATATGACTCGCCCAATTCAATTTATTATCAAGGATGATGCCCAGATATTTCACTTGTGTTGATAGGGCGAGTTTGGTGTTAAATAGTTTTGGTAGATTGAGTTCTGGTAACTTCCTTTTGTTGGTGAAAAGGATAAGTTCTGTTTTCTTCGGATTTACTGACAGCTGATGCTCGTCACACCAATGTTCAACAATCTGAAGGGCGGAACGCATTACTCTGCATAGTATGTTCTCTGCTTTCCCATTTATCAGTATTGCTAGGTCATCTGCATAACCAATAGTAGTGTATCCTCTCTCATTTAGCGTCCTTATAAGGCTGTCCACTACTATGTTCCACAGAAGTGGCGATAGGACCCCTCCCTGGGGGCACCCTTTAACTACCTTTGCCCTTGTGGTAGTATTCACCACTACCTGGACCGCCCTTTTACTGACCAGTTCAGTTATCCATAACCTTACGGCTGGCTCTACTTTAAGTCTTTGAAGGGCGTGGTTTATGCTGTTGTGCATAGTTTTGTCAAAAGCTCCTTCTATATCTATAAAGGTAGCTAATGTTGAAGCTTTGTTTGTGATAGCCGATTCTATTTTATGTACCACCATGTGTAGTGCCGACTCTGTTGATCTGCCTTTCCTATAGGCATGTTGTTGAGGGTGTAGTGGTTTTTCTTTGAGTACTCCATCCCTTAGGTGGCGATCTACCAGTCTTTCCAGCGTTTTCAGAAGGAACGAGGTAAGACTGATGGGCCTGAAGGATTTGGCGTGAGTGTAGTCCTCCTTACCTGGTTTCGGTAGAAAGACTACTTTCGCTTCCCTCCATCCTTTCGGTATATATTTAAAGGCTATGCAGGCCCTGTAGATTGGTAATAAAAATTTTGTGATCTGTTTAGATTGCCATTGTAGCAGTGCGGGGAATATCTCGTCCAGCCCTGCGGACTTGAACGGTTTGAAGCTTTTTAGGGCCCATTCTATTCCATCTGCGGTCACTATCTTGTTTGCGACATCCCAGTCTTGAGTTGTTGGTGTACTGCTGTTCTCATCAGTCCATTCCAGATCTGATGTGATTTTGCAATTTGGAAAATGTGTTTCCAGCAGTACTGCGCTAGTTTCGTTGTCCGTGTTTGTATAAGTACCGTCTCCTTTCTTGAGCGAGCCCAAAAGGTTGGGTTCATCTTTTGAAAGGATTTTCTTTATTCTTGCGGCTTGGTTTGTTGAGTTTATGCTACTACAGAAATTGCGCCATGCCTCCGTACTTCGGAATCTGATACGTTTCTTGTAGTGCTTTTGTGCAAATTTATATTTATCCCAGTCATCATCGTTCCTGGTATTTTTTGCTCTGTTAAAAAGTGTCCTGAGCTCCTTGCGCAACCGCTCTAGTTCTGGCCCCCACCAGCGACTTTTGTCTATGCGTTTAGGTACCAGGACAGGACATGCCGTTTCGTAGCTTTTTAAAAGAGTTTTAGTTAGGTGTTGTACGTGAGTTTCTATATTATCTCTATTAAGTATTTCGTTAGTAGGGACTGTGTTACCTAGTGTTTCGGTTAATATGTTTATGTACCTTGTTATATCTGTTTTACGGGGGTTTCGATATGGAACAGGGTCTGTTGGCTTATATTGTATTTGGAAACAGACGCGGCGGTGATCCGCGAACGATGGTTCGTTCGACACGTGCCATCCCTCTATAAGATTTGCCGCCGCGTGTGTTGCCAGAGTTATATCTATGATAGTTTGATACCTTGAGCTTACAAAAGTAGGTTCCCTACCTCTGTTCATGATGTTCAGGTTTGTTTGGAATAAATATTCAGTTAGTAACTCACCCCTTTTGTTTGTTTCCTTACTTCCCCACAGAGAGTGATGAGCGTTGCAGTCTGCAGAGATGATCAGGGCCCAGTCATGTGCTTCGCAGTGTTGCACCAGCTTGGCTAGTTCTCTCGGGGGGAGTTCGCCATCGCTCGGCATGTACACTGAGGCTAGCACCAGGGCGGTTTGATTTTCTGTGAGGATTTTCACCGCAGTGACGTCTCTAGAACAGAATTGGTTAAGCAAGGTGCCTGCAATGTTTTTAGGCATAAAAATGCAGGTTCTTGGTTTATCAACAGTTGTGTCTAGCAGTAACTTACCACCGATGTTGTTTAGACCGCAGATTCTGTTGTTTCTGATCCAGGGTTCCTGGATTAGGGCGACGGTCTTGGTGTCGGCCTCCAGCACTCTGCGTAAAGTCGCCGCCGCTATCTGTTTGTGCTGAAGGTTGGTTTGTATGGTTTTTATGAAACTAGGGACTAAGAAGGATGCCATCTTCGTCGCTAGTTTCATCCCTAAACTGCAGTGTCGAGTTCGTCTCAGTCTCGCTCAAACCCTGTTGGGGAGCAGAGGTGGACGGCTCCGGAGTTGAGGTCTTCTCCGAAGGCTCACTCGCCACTGCAGGTTGTTGATTGGCCTTCGCCTTCTCCTCTTCTTCCGAAGAGAAGAAGCGTATGTACCCACTCCCTGACATGTGGGCTACACGGCGGTCTCTGTTGACGATGGCTTGTCTCTGGTCTTCAGGGATTCCCAGGATTAGGTGTACCACCTTTTCCTTGGAGCCTTCCTCCAGAGATTCATCCACCGTCATGTTGTAACACTGCCAAGAGTCCACTTTGTACCACGGGTTTTGGGCACAAATGACTCTTTGCAGTGTCTCCGCATCAGTGATGCGGGTGTGAAGGAGAAGCCCTGCCTTGAGCTTCTTTTTAAGTTCTGACTGCTTAATCACAGCCAGAGTGGTATTTGGTATTGGTGAGGCTATCTTTTTCACAGCCTTCTCCAGCCAGCTGAGTCCGTTCGCGTCCTCACACCACATCGCTAGCACTCCGTCTAACAAGAAGGGGCGCCCGCGGAAAGATGGAGCTTGCGCGCCGGGAGACGACGGAGACAGCACAGCTTCCAGGATACCATCATCGATGGCTTCCCTCAGCTGGTCTGCCTGCTCCTGCGAGAGGTCCCTCGGCGGGACGGTGATAACCGCCACCCTCAGATGCGAATTACTCGCATCTGCGTAGCTCACCGTCCGCTTCGGATTCGCGTCAGTTTTCGCGCGTTTAGCTTCCCCCCTGGGGGAGCGGGTCTCGTTCAGACGAGCTCGCTTCGAGGAAGCGCGCTCGTTCTGACCAATACCGCTGCCAGGTTTCTCCTTTTCAGGAGCGGGATTCTCCTTTTCAGGAGTAGCTTTCTCCTTTTTTGGAGTCGCAGCGAAACCCTTACCGCGAGAACCTCTCGGTGTTCGTCTACTTTTCGTCTGACTGGGTGGTGGTGGTGGTAGGGTCGGTGGCTTTTTAGCCTCCTGTACTGGCATCGCCTCCTTTGAGGTGGACGGTACAGGTTCGCGCTGCGTTTCCGCTGCTGCGTTAGCTGCCACGTTTTTTAGCGTTTTTGTCTGTTCTTGCCGAAGGGCCTTCCTTCTCGCGCGCCTGTTGGGGCGACTGCGTTCCGGTTGGCCCTTCGGTTGTTTATTAGCCACTTGCTTTAAACCCTTTTTCAAGGGGCGTTTGTGGCATACTACGGACCATTTAGACACAGTTGCTGTGTCAATGGTCGACGGTATGGCCTCTGCGAGGCCCGACATATCCATCGAGCACAAGGTGTCCCCCCCAGAATACGTGGGACAGACCGAGTTAGACTCGGTGAGGGATTCTCCACTACCAGTGGTAAATAATTTTTCCGTTGTGCTTCCATCTTGGTTGTTTGGGCGGGGATGTAAACTCACACTACCTGCCCTTGGTGCGTGTGGTACAACTTTTTGGGGGGATTTAGTGCCCCAAGGCTATGTGGGCCTGGATGTGGTTTTGCGCCGCCACTGTTCGGCGTGGAAGTTTGGAGAGGATGTTAGGATAGGGTTGGGTTAAGGGTTTTTGAGGTACGGCCAGAGGTTTCTGTTATACTAATTGCATAGGGCATTTAGCCAATAACGGGCGGCAACCTCGTGAAGGATAGTCCACTGGCCTTGCTTAGGGGATCTTCGCGACCTGCGCTCCTCCCTAAACCATTTACCAAACCCAGCGTCGGACAGACGCTGGGAGTAGGGAGGTTGTCAATCAACCAACCAATATAAATTTGATTGACCCTCTCCCCACCCAATATTTAAACAAAAAAAAAAAAAAAAAAAAAAAAAAAAAAAAAAAAAAAAAAAAAAACATATATAAATCACGGCTATATCCCCGATGGGTAGGCAGAGGTGAACTAGCACCACGTTTCGCCAATTATATTAGGTCCCATGTAATAGTTGGCGAGTCTATTGCCATTTATCGGGCACAAAAGTCGCAGTAAATTGCAATTGCTATTTGGTATAAGAGGAACGCTGCTGCCCATTCTTCATGATTGATTTATCTTTAGTCATGTACAAGTAGTAGTGTACAACACCCACAGAAGAGAATTGGGGTGGTGCCAACTGTATTCTACTCTGCCGTCAGCACACCGCTTATAATATTAAATGTTTTCTATTTAAATCATGTTAAAGATAACGTGACTAAGAGACAAGACAAAAACTCACAGTATTCCATAGACCATCATAATACCTTCAATGTTGAGAATATTTATGGTTTTGAATCATAGGCTATACAACACACACACACACATTTGCTGTACCCTAATTGTAATGATAGTCCCAGGGAACAATTTAGATAATAAAGTATAAAAATATATGACTTGTCCCAAAGATTGGTTCAGTAATATTAAAATATTAATAGATAATAGTAAATCTAGCTTTAAATTTTTATATTATAATAATTTTTCTAAAATTTTAGATTGAATCCTTTACAACTCATAAAGCTGACATACTATCTATTACTGTATCTGAAGATGAGAAGAGTTTATATTGCAGTGGAGTAGATCCAGTAATTATGAATTTCATCAAAGTGAATAACCGGCCTGATAAACAATCATCCTTACAGTGGGTGAAGAATGTCCAAAGAAATATTCATGAACATGATGTTAGGTATTTCATGCTACTAAAAATTTTTTTCTTTGTTAACTCAAATCATTGGGCTATGCAAATTTAATTAGAGAAACACTTTTGATATTTCAGAGCACTGGTTCTGAATGGTGACAGATTGGTGTCAGCTGGAGCTGATGGTTACCTAACACTCTCTAGTTATCCACCTAAATGGGTGATGAGAATTCCACCTATGATTCCAGCACCTAGATCATCTGTCTGTACAAGGAAAAAGTTGTTATTATTGAGGTAATTCATTAATAATTGATATTCAAATGGATTTAAAAGTAGTATATAATGTTTAACTAGCAAATTTCAATCATATTGTAGTAATTACTTAAAAATATAAATATGAAATAAATATTTTTTTTAATTTAATATTTATATTTGTAAGTATTGTAGTAATAATATGATTTAAATTTGTGGTCGCCCGCGGCTTCGCTCGCATTAATGTCATTTATTATATAGCCTTCCTCGATAGATGGACTATCCAACACAAAAATAATTTTTCAATTTGAGTCAGTAGTTTCTGAGTTCAACCAACCAATCAAATAAACAAACTCTGTAGCTTTATAATATTAGAATAGATAACCATGTCATTATCATTTCTAATTAATTCATAAAGTAATACATTTTCCCAAAACAAGCAATTAATATTTTAAGTTTAATAATAATTGATTTAATTTTATTCCAAATTTTATAATTATCAGTGCTAGACTACTTTATACATATACCAGGAGACTTTTTGGTCACTGCAAAAATTTTATGGTCTGAAAGAATTCCAAAAATTTTTGCAGTGTCCAAAAAGTCTACTGGTATGTAGGTAAATTAAGTTTTGTTCAATGGTTTTTAGGTATAGCAGTCACATAGAAATTTGGAAATTGGGATCTTATGCTACTAGTGACAATGGGAAAGTTGTTTTTAATAATATAAGTGAATTACAATGTCATAAGGATCAAATCGCGCATGTTGAAGAGGATACAGCAATACCTATTTTAGATCAAGCCAATAATTGTAACAAGAACAAAAGTCTTAAGCTGACAGATA
Source organism: Cataclysta lemnata (assembly GCA_963931975.1). Taxonomy (NCBI): domain Eukaryota; kingdom Metazoa; phylum Arthropoda; class Insecta; order Lepidoptera; family Crambidae; genus Cataclysta; species Cataclysta lemnata. The sequence continues at coordinate 8,584,542 of OZ008352.1, forward strand.
ATCCAGTGAAATTAGTTTCTGTCCAAACTAAAAACAACAAGCAGATTAGGTGTTGTGACCTGTCACCAAATGGAGAGATTATTGTCTATTCAACCAATAGTGCAATTCGGATGCTGAAACTAGAAACTGTAAGTAATTATATACTAACTTAATTTTCTAACTTCTAATTTAATTGATATTGTATATACAAACATCAAAATTTTTCTCAAAGGCATATGTAATTTGAATTGTTATAAGAGAAGGAGCTCACTAGGGCAGTAGCATAGTGCGTTTGGCTTGCAATTGAGTAAATTCAAAAGTTCAGTAAAAGCAAGCCCGGTCATTGGATGGGTGATAAAAATTTATTATCTCGAGTTCCTTTGTGCTTCCGCCATTGGTCCTAGCTGCATCTGCAGTTGTTTATACTCACAAACCTGCACTGAGCCAGTCTGGTGGGTTATGGCCCAATCTTCCTATATTCTTCCATCCATAGGGAAGGCCCGTGCCCCAGTAGTGAGTGGGGACATTAAAGATCTGGTGATGATGTTGACGTAATTTGAAAAAAAAATCTCAGAAAGAAAATTTGAATAAATTTAATAAAAATAATTGTCTCTGTCGTTATTATTATGCTCATGTTGAATGATTTTGTTTATTAAGGATGACGACCACTCAAACACATCCCTGTCAAAAGTGGCTATTAATTGCGCGGTGACGACTTGTGACCGAGTGTCGTTCTCCGAAGACTCGCGGACGATGGTGGCGCATAGCGCAGGCAGTATTCTGGTGCTTCAAGTTGACCCACAGGCCGGAGCGACGGTCGTACAAACTATATCCACGGAAAAATGTAAGTTCTTACTCTCTTTCTTTTTTTTTTCAGCATGCCAGCAGATTTATCACAATTTATGTCATTTGTGGAGACTTTTTTAAGCTGTATGTTTCCTATTGTATGCTACTAGTGTGTATTAATAACTGTTCGTCTTCCCTTAATATAAATAAATCAATAATTTTTAAGTATGTAGTTATTTATATCGTTATTTAAGAATATACATACATAAATCAAGCCTCTATTCCCAAAGGTGTAGGCAGGGGTGAATTACCACCCACGTTGCGTCAATTAGGTTAGGTCCCATCATGGAATAGGTCGCGAGCCTATTGCGAGGACGTAACTCGCAGTAGGTATATCAGGAGACTTTTTGGTCACTACAAAAATTTTTGGAATTCGTTCAGACTATCAAAATGAACAAATTTCACTATGGGAGCAACTCCAAATTCACGTAAAAAATATCAACTGTTTCATACAAAATGATAATAGCTACTTGACCCAAATGTATGAAACAGCTGTTATTTTTTTAGTGAATTTGGAATTGCTCCCATAGTGAAATTTGTTTAGTTTGATGGTCTGAACGAACTCCAAAAATTTTTTGCAGTGACCGAAAAAGTCTCCTGGTATTGCTAGATGGCATATGAGGAGCTCTGCTGCCCATTACTCATCGCTGTCTCAACCCTTAGTCGCCTTGGACTACACCCGCAGAAGAGATTGCCTTGGAGAATTGGGGTGGTGACAACTGTATTCTGCTCTGTAGTGTACTATTTCCACTTGACGATTGATGAGTGAGTGCATATGACGTCCGTAGTAAATAGATTTGTGGACCAGTGTCCTGAAAGCTACCACAACCTCTCCTCATACAATGCTCACGGGATGTGAATGCTTGGTTGGTACGGTCGGCCAAGAAAGTGGTGTACCACCGTAAGGCTAAATGTCGCTTGCTTGTAGAACGATAAAAAATTGTTTTGCTTGCACCTTGATCTGACAACATTGCTATCTGATGATAATGACGTTTATCACAGTTGTCAACTAGTATGAAGCTTATTGTAACTTTGGATGACCAGGGGCCTTACCACCAACTCTAAACGCGACTCAATTCCCACTGTTGAAGTCCAACGCTATAAGCCGAGTGGAGCGGCGTCCCGTTTTATCACCGGCGTTTGGATCACACTAATACTTCATGGTACGGCCACAGCAAAGTAAATCAAAAGTGGTACACCACTTTCTTAGTACCTATCCACTTGTATCTTGTTAATTTTTGTATCTTATGATTTTCAGACCTCAAATCGACTTCCATACTACACCTACACCTGTCAAGTAAAACTCCAACGGGCGCTGTTTACTTGGTAGCTGCTGACTCTCGGGGCGCCATTGCTGTGTGGACGATGGGGAAGAAGAAATTTGAACATTACATTACCCTGCCTACTTATAAATGTACTCCATCGGCTCTAACAGTGGACGGCGCGAAAGAAAACCTAGTAGTTGCTTATGTGGATCAGAAGGTATGTGTTAAGGAAGCGTCTTGCTTAGGATTGATCTTGCCTTCTTATTAATAAACTGGTAGTAAACATGGTATAGCTATTCCACTAAAACACTGAGCAACTAGTCTATACTTAAACCGTGTTTATTAATAAGGTCGTTGGGGATGAACTAGCGAGTGTAGTTGCATGTGTATGTATCCAGTAATCGATGGAAAATTTGAATAGAAATTGTTTTGTTTAAATGCAAAAGCTTTTATATCGATTCATTCACGCGTCGAAACATCATTGAATTCTTTTTCTTCTTTATTATAATAGAATGATGCCAAATGAAAAAATGCCAGGCAACTAAACTTTAGTTAGGTTACTTTTAACTGTAGATGGAATATATGGACCCGCCGTTGGAATATAATCTTGAATCTATCTTCCATGCTGGCCTAGGAGCGAAAATAAATTAGAATGCACTGACTTACGCCTAGGGGTGTCGTAAAAGTCGTCCGTTGTCTAGTGCCCATAACACAAGTGCCTAAGATACTTACTTTTGCCTAGCTACTCGTAGATGATCGGTGTGAGCGTAAAAAATAGTAAATTATTATTTTCATTAGTACCTTGTAAAATAACGAACCGTCGTTTATTTTTCCAGATAGTAGAATATGAATTGTCGAATAAAAAGTTCGCCGAATGGCCAAACACTTCGTTGCCACCGCAATGGTACTCCCGCAACGCAGCCGCGACTTCGGTCTCCTCGCATCCGTGTAAAGATGCCCTAATATTTCAAGACGAAACATCTCTCTGGGTCTTAAACAGGAAACAGGTAAAGTTCTCTTTACAAAGATTAATGATGTGATGACACTTGATGATATAGATAGACGTAGAATTCGAACACGTAATTCAAATTTTTGTAGGCTGTTTTCTTATAATTTCGACTGAATTTTCGGGGAGATGAGACGATTTCTCATTTATGGAGCTAAATAACCACGCACGCGTGTCTAAATTTTACCTCTAATACTTTTATAATAAAGATGTTCATGTTTCAACAGAGGTAATTCATTTTCAGGAAAATCCAGAGGAACCTTTGGCTAAAAAGAAGACTAAAAATGGCGGGAACGTTGCGCTTAAAGTGGTACCAGCGAAGGTAATATTGATTTAAATAATTCACTATAATTTTCCATGCCTATTAATAGGTTATGTGGGGTTGAGTATCAAATCGGTCATACATCATCTGTTCCCTTTTAATACATATCATCCATTACCTACACCAAAAAAGGTGTTAGTGATGATGACTTTATGTATAGAAAAAGGACGCAATGAACCATGCTGAGAGACCGATGAACAGAGAGGGTGCTAGGATAGGTTTTTATCAATGTTATCTACTTCCCTTACAATATACCATGATTTTCCTCACGGAATAAAATGTCATCCTTGAAGATAAATTGTATCAAACGTTTTATTTTCAGTATTTGGCTGGATTCCATTGGATCGCCGATGATGAGGCGGTCATGCTGGAAATTCTTCCTGAGAACATAGTATCGCAGCTGCCACCTGTTTTGGCAGTGAAATAATTAGACCTTCAAAATGTTATAACAGAGGTTATATTTTAATAAAATGATTTATATAAATTATAGTTTTTTACTCCGCCAAATATGGTATTTGATTAAATACAATTATTTTAGAATTTAACACTAGGTACTTGTTAAGGTCGAAAGAGAATTGTTTCGACCGGAAGAACTATATTGGTTCCTTTTCTTTCGTTTCTGTTTTTATAATTAAAGAAGGTATTTGTTAATAATAATAAGGATCGAATTACAGGTAGGTAGGTACTTTTAAAACACTCTTTCTAGGTTTTCTTTGCAGAGCGGCATTACTTCCAACTGGTGTGGACGCGCCCACATCTCGTCGGTCACCTCAGCCCGCGCCGGCGGCAGGTTGTATGAGATCGGATCACCATCCACACTCCTGAAATCAAATTTCTACCTAAAGTGTGATGCAAACTTAATGGCGGCTGATTACCGAGAAATTGTTGATTATAGTCCGACAACTTCGTCCGCGACCTTTCTGCGGGGTGAGAGACGTTAGCTAGTACTTAGTGTTAGTAGGTACCGGCTTTACCTAGGTGATCGAGATTAGGTATCCAATGGAATCTTGTGATCCGGAATTCGCTTCTACATACCAATAATATGTATTAGATACTAGTGGACGCCGGCGGCTTCGCTGGCGTTTATGTCGGTTACTAAATAGCCTTTATATATAAATGGACCAACACAAAAATAATTTTTCAATTTGAGTCAGTAGTTCCTGTGATGAGCGCGTTTAACCATACAAACAAACAAAATCATCAGCTTTATAATATTAGTATAGATTTACCCCAAGAACACCATAGTCTGTTTGAAAGGGTCGTAGATCTGAGCTTTCCTAGGTGGTGGCCGGATAGGGTAATCTCGATCAGTCTTCACCAGTCTCCCATACCGCTCGAGTGGGCATGAAGCCCTTCTTCCTATTATACCTAAAAAGAAATATCAACGCTCAACTATTATTATAACTTAAAATAACATAAAAAAATAGTACTTAAAATATTATTTGACGGCCGCCTTGGTCGAATGCTCAGATCGCTGGGTATTGGCCAAGAGGTCCCGGGTTCGAATCCTGGTAGGGGCAAACTTTGTGATGACCACAAATGTTTGTTCCCGAGTCATGGTTGTGTATATGTTTATGTAGTATATTTTCAACATTTATATACATAATTATATATAAAATATGTCCGTCATCTAGTATCCATAACACAAGTGCTTAGGCTACTTACTTTGGGCTAGATGATGGTGTGAGTGTAAAAATATTTATTATTATTATTATATGCCCGATAGATGGCAATAGGTTCGCCCCTTATTACAGGGATCTAAAACCAAAACGTTTCAGGAAACCCTTATTAGTCTTGTTGGTGGAAGGAAACGGGTATTATCACATTGTATGACACTCGACGGCTTGTGACAATAATTGTATTCTGCTCTGCCATTACCGCTCATACATACACAAGTGTATTCATTTTATTATCAAAGATTTTATTGCTTACAGGCTCACATATATAAGTAAGCGATGTTGCTAGCTCGCAAAAAGAATTGTTGTATTGTAGAAACGATTTCTTATTTAAACCTTTTCAGAATTTTATAATTTTTACTAAGGGCCGGTTTTTTGATGCATAGTTATCTGTTAACCAATTGTTAAAAATTGTTACTAATCTTTAAATATCACTGATAATTAACAATTAGTAACAATAGCAGACTGATATTGACTATCCATTAGTAACATTATTAGTAACTAAAATTGTTACTAAATTTATGACTGATATTTAGCAATTAGTAAAAGTTTTTAACAATTGGTTGAGTTAATTACGAATCAAAAAACCGGCCCTAAGGTAACTTATAAATTAGGCCTCTTATACACACACGGTTTTTCGCCGTCAAAATCTACGGTTAATTCGCCGTGTGTAGGCACGGTTGTATTGATCCCTATGGAAGCTTGTAGACGTGTACGGCTGCACACGGCACGGCGCCGCCGCCTTGTGCAGCAACAACAGCCGTGTTTCCAATTAAATTGATTTTACCGCATTAGGCCTCCTTTCCACGTCACGTTTGTTCAACCGTACGGCTAACACCCGTACCTACGGTTGAACAACCGTGGCATGGACAAGAAGACCTTAGTGTGAAAGGCCTTAGTGTGCCTTGGTCTGAGGTTTGCTATGATATTGGCCACAGCCATAACTCACCAGCTGAAGTTGGGGGCAGAGGCTTTGGAGAGGGGTCTACTACCACCGGGTAAACTTTAGGCTCAGGTTGGCAGTTCACTGACTGGACCGCCGCACGGTATTCTTGGAGAGACATCCCTAAAACACAATGAGGTTACGTAAAAGTAAAAGTACGTAAATACGTAAAAGTCGCTGATAAAGTGGTAAAAAAGAAAAATAAACACCTACTTAGTAAAAGTAAACAATATTATAAAGATGGAATAAAGGGGGACTTCTATCATTTCCCCAGGCAAATAGAAATATATAGTCAGACATATGGATGGGAAATCGAATTGTCCCCTACATTTTCTATAGTTAGGCTCAATTTATGTTGCCCTGGATCGTGGATCTAACATAATTTGTGAAACGTGACTGTTATTTCACCTCTGCATTGCATGCCTACCCCTTCTGGGATATACAGTTGTCATCATCATTATCAACACCAGCCCTATAATGTCCACACTGCTAGGGCACGGACCTTCCCTATGGATGGAAGAATATAGGGAGACTAGGCCATAACCCACCACGCTGGCCCAGTGCGGGTTGGTGGGTATTAACGACTGCAGATGCAGCCTGGACCAACGTCTTAACGTGCCTTCCGAAGCTCGGAGGAACTCGAGATAATAAATTTTTGGTCACCCATGACCGGCCTTAGCGAACATTGCTTAGTTTACGCAATTGCAGGCCAAGCGCGCTGTGCCACTGCGCTAGCGATCGTTATACACTATTCGATTTTAATTTTAACATTATATAAATGTTAGAAAAATTAGTACAAAGATTTTGGTGGTTAGAAAAAGAATTTCGAAAAATTATGATCTTGAGGCGGGAATCGAACCCGCGTCCGCTGCTATCCGGGCAGGTGCCTGACCGCTCGGCCACCCAAGACACTGTGTCTCAAGATCATAATTTTTCGAAATTCTTTTTCTAACCACCAAAATGATCGTTATACAGTTGTGATTAATGTAAAATATACGAAATAGTATAATTACCAATTTTCTGAGCTTCTTCTTCTTGAATATCTCGAATACGACTGTAAAAACCCCATCGTTGCTTCCATAGCCTTGCTGCATCCTTCGTTTTTTTCGAGACAGCCACTCTGCGGAGTATAAATATTCTCCTTTATTAATTTGATTTTATAATAACTGAATTGCTTAGCTTAGAACTACAAGGTCACACGCCATGTTTTTGCAAATTTTATTAACGACTGGTATTTTATTGTGATCTAAAAATAAATTTTAAGGGTTACCTGATAATTTAAACGCAATGAAAACTTAAATAAAGTTATTTCATTTATTTGCATTTAAACGATTCAGTAACTTATTTAAAGCGTTAACGTCAGAAAATTGTACCTACACAATTAATATAGCAATTAATTTGTATTCTACTTATTCTTAAAACTCGCAGTTTAATGTACAGAAGGCTAGGGTGAAAATTTCGGTGAAAGTTAGGGAATGCTCATTAAGTAAGTTAATAGATAAATTACAAAACTCCTTGGGCTTTCACTGGGTCCGTAGAGGGTTCCCGCCGACCACCTCCTACGCCCACGGCGGCTGGCGCTTGGGTTTGGTTCTCCATGTTTACTTACTATACAAATAGTGCTAAATACTTTGTAATTAATGACAGAACGAGTTTAGTAGGCCTATTTACTAGGCTTTGCTGTAAAATTACGAACGATTTTGTCCTCAACAAAATTGAACTGAACAACATTGCCCTCCCTATTTGCTCCTTAGAAACTGGTAAATAGGGCAGGTTATCGATCAAGCGATGCAAAATTATGCTGGCTGTTCCCGGGACGTCATACTATCGATCGCATGTATGTTTCTTGGTATACCTAATGTTGTTAACAGTCTTTTATCTAAATGTTACAGTTACAATTAATACTTACATACGTACATGAATCACGCCTATATCCCCGAAGGGGTAGGCAGAGGTGAACTAGCACCCGCGTTTCGCCAATTATATTAGGTCCCACGTTATACGTGGTGAGCCTATTGCCATTTATCGGGCACAAAAGTCACAATTAATTACTTTTCAAAACCACTTTTAACTGTAAATATCAGCCATACGTGGTTTTGCCCGATGTCCTTAAATGAAAACGGTTTTGACTGATCTGTTACAAATATTCATCTGTAGAATTAGATACAAACAAATGTTCCTAAGAGTTTAACATCAAAATCGCAAAAGAAAATCAGCTGTCTCATACCTACATAGACTAAGTTGGTAAAGTGAACTGTAACACATCCTGTAAAATTTATGCCTGGCTCAAAAAGATTGATAATTTCATTTCCAACCTTTAGACGTTATACACAAAGCGTAAAATTGAAATGAAAAATTTAAGAACACCGCTGCCGCTATAAACTTTCCGCGCCGACATTTATGGCATTACAGATGGTTACCTCATTTGCGCTGACCCAGTTATGCCTACGTAAGCATATTCAAGGGTCATGAAAGGGCTCGGGCCGCGCCAGCCTACCCGCTAGCCGCCCTCCCCCGCCGTCTAGACTTCACTGGCTATCTAGAATCTATACCTATGTCGTTGTTCACGAAATGAGAACAAAGAGAGCATTCCACATTTGGAAAACACAGGGCAAATAAGACCCGGGAATAATTTTTCAATATCTCCTTGCATAAGAAAATTTAAATAATAATTAGAAGATAATTGTATAATATTACTACTTATATGTTAACTATACTTATTTTCAAATTGCCCTCTACCGGGCACACTAATTTTGTAGTTGTAAGTAGGTAGCAGTAGTCTAAGGTCCGATTTCACCGTCTCTCATAGAAACTGAGCATAATAAAACTTGGTTTTGATTAATGCAAACTTGGTAGTGGAACTCAGTTTAGAGCATAAACCGAGTTGAACTTCAACTGATCGCGTTTAATTCTGCGGTGAAATCGGCCCTAAGTCTCATTATATAGATTTATAGTTTAGCCGTTGCTTTTCCTAAAAGGATGTTCACTGAGTCTCTATTTGAGACTTTCTTTAACAATAGATCTATCCACTGATATGTTAGCGTAGAAGTTCTAATGTTATTTTTTTTTTTTTTTACACTTACACCTATAATCTAGCCTAAAGTAAGTAGCCTAAGCACTTGTGTTATAGATACTAGATGACGGACATATTTTTTATATAATCATGTATATAAATATCGAAAATATACTACATAAACATATACACAACCATGACTCAGAAATAAACATTTGTGGTCATCACAAAGTTTGCCCCTACTAGGATTCGAACCCGGGACCTCTTGGCCAATACCCAGCAATCTGAGCATTCGACCAAGGCGGCCGTCAATAAATGAACCTTTCAAAGGAAACCAACTGGTTTCCTTTGAAATCGGACTGAAAGGACGCCGTGCCACTTGGGGCGCTAAAGTGCCTATTCGTTGATTTAGTTTGTTGCTTAAAAATTTAGGCTGGTGTTCACCAACACATAAACAGACGATTATTATTTAACCTTCAGTTTTTGAAATTTTTCTGTATGGAAGAATTGTCAAAAACTGTCGGTTATATTTTAATTGTTTGATTATTACGTGTTGGTGAACTCGCCGTGGTTCGCGTTGGTGCCTTAGAATCATCTAAAGCTAAACATTAATTGGCGAGTGGTGACGGCAGAGCAGAATAAACAATTATTATTGTCACCACACCCAATCTTTCTGGCGGGTGTCGTACAAGGCTACAAAGACTGCAATGAGTGATGGCAAATAGCGTATTGCCCTTACAGCACCAAATAGCTACTGCGATTTACGTGTGCGACAGATGTTTACCTCTGCCTACCCCTTCCGGGATTGCATAGGCGTAATTGACACCACACCTTATATCTCCCGCAGATAAAGTGCAAATCATAACAAAATCAAACATAACCGTAATAATACGTCAGAAACATGTGTAGTACATAATATTTAGATTGTTAAATATGAAACGGTTCTATTATGCATTCAGTACCTTCTCGTTAATGCAAAATGCATTCGAATAGGCCGAAAGGAGGGGGAGAGCTATGGCCTGTCTAGACTAACTAAACTAGGGATTATACCCACAATAAAGGACGAATGAACCAATGGGATGGAACTCAAAAATAAAGAAATAAATGAGAAATGTGTGTACACAAATAGATATAAAAACACTGTAAAATCTACATCCACTGGCCAAAACACACATCTTAAGTCACCAAATGTAGAAGAGAAGACTGTATTATTATTGCCACGGTAATAGAATGTGGTGTATATATGATTATTGCCGCGTAAAAAGTGAAATTCATTAATATTGCTGTTTAAAAGATTCTACAGGCATTTTTATTGCTGCGTGAGTGGATACAGACGGATAAAGACATTACCGGGTGGTTACATAGCAAAATACAATTTCAACACCGCTCCCTTTTACTTCCCATGGATGGCATAAGAGTAAGAGTGCCTTCTGTGCTGGCCTGGGAGCGAACAAATAACGTAGAATAGGCCAGCCCCAACTCATCCCATGGGTGTCGTAAAAGTCGACTAAGGGAGATTGCCCGGTGTAGACCAATACCTTGGGGCACCCGAATGGTGGAGGGCAAACCACCAACAACAGCATACCCAAAGAGGGTTGGTGTCAGGCAGGCGATCGGCTGTAAAACCTAAGCCAAAACCTTGAGCAGTATGGATTGGAATGTTGTCATTCTAATCACTCTCTCCGTTCATAGATCTCTCGACATGGTCCGTCCCGTCTCTTTTCTATACATTCATTCATCACTACCAACTTTACGGTGGGATGGATGATATGAATCAAAAGGGAGTGGATGGCTTGGTGACGTCTGACATATGAATGGAAGAGGAAACATACTACGCCGACCCCAGATAGACTGGGAACAGGGTAGGAAGAAGAAGGATGGCATAAGGGTCGGTAAACCGCCACAGCGTTAGTAGAGTCGTCAGTGTCGGGCAACCGGTTATCCATAAAACCCCAGCCTATGTATGTATTGTCACTTACATAAAATATGGTACAGCATAAAATGCGTATCTGTCTGTACCTACCTATTTAATTTTGAGTATTTCACTGTTACAAAACACGTGTCGTATTTAAATGCGAACCCATTTAAATTCAGCTCCATTAAAGCGCGCCGTCTGTATTCAATGCAGCCTCAGCCAGACGCACCGAAGCCAGACTAGATGCATTTATTCCTAAAAGGCAACCAGAGGCCTTCGTCTCACCTCTAGACGATCCAAACGGTTCGTTTGTTGTCCTACTATTATTCACTAGTTGGTGTCTAGACACGATAGATAAATACGTTCTCCGATGATTCGCCGCAAAGTTAAGTAGTCTGATGTTTAAATATCGATAATTTTATTTTAGCCCGACATTACCTATCGTCTATTTTAGATATCTTAAATAAATTAACTTATTAGTTTGCTTGAAAATTGTAATTTATGTAATATTATGTAAATAGTGAAATTGGACAAGGGCAAAAGAATCATGAATGGTAATTGTAAGTTTCTGAACTTTGAGTGGATAAATTTGTATTTTAAGTACATTTTTACAAAATAAATCAATGATAAATATGTACGACCTTGACACTGATAACTGGGAGTGCTCCTAAACGGGTCTAGTTCACGACATCGGCAGTCGCAGTCTCGAATACGTTACATCGAATGGCCATTATAGTGTTCTCTATTCGATTCGATGTTCTCTGATCGATGCACGATGGGTCACTGAATAGACAGAACACTATATCGGTCGGTGGCGCCTCGTATCAACATAACAACATATCGGACGCTGCCTTCTCTAATTTTGTATGACTTAATAGAAGATTATATACCAAGGGCGATAAAACAAATAATGTCTCAGATCGCAAGTATTTGTCGCCCGAGGTAAGATCATAGTTTTATGTTACCCCCCCTGACCAGCAAGTTGGATTTTTCTTACTCGTAGCGGGCGAAAAGCTCCACTTTATGAGTCTTTTCAGAACGTATTTTAATTTATCAAAACCTAGTTTGCTTGAAGAATACTAATACTACCAACTTAAACTATTCGATTTTAATTTTAACATTATATAAATGTTAGAAAAATTAGTTCGATTCCCGCCTCAAGATCATAATTTTCCGAAATTCTTTTTCTAACCCCAAAATCTTTAACTACCAACTTAATTTTTTCCACTCTATTTTATTTTAACAAAAGTGCTTAAGCATCTTATTTTGGGCTAGCTAATACCTACAACCGAGTGAGAGGAGAGAGAAATATTGATTTTTTATTTATTAATTTTATTCCATTTCTTTCAACCATTCTCCAATAATATAAGAACTTTCTTTATCTACATAGATACATTTTGTCGTCAATTAAGTATTCTTCAGGAAATTTAAAAATAGTTTTCATCGAGTGTTTAAATTCGATTACCAAAGAATTACAATTGTCACCACCCCTCATTCTCCCGCGGGTGTCGTCATACAATTAGGCTACTAAGGGTAAAGATAGCGATGAGTAATGGGTAGCAGCGTTCCTCTTATACCACCCAGCAGTATACACCGATGTACGTGCCCGATGGATGGCATTTCCATAGGACCTAACATTATTGGCGAAACATTCACCTCTGCCTAATAGGTACTGATCTCAAAGAAAAAAAGTTTGAAAAATTATAGTCTTGATACGGGAATCGAACGCGCGTCCTCCGCGTTCTGGGCAGATGCTTTTAAATACCACTAGGCCCATCAAGAGGTAGATCTGGCAATAAATAAAATTTATGTACAGATCGTGGACCGTCTCGGTCCTTCGCTTTGATTCCATTCAGAAGGTTAGTCTTAAATACATACATACATACATAAATCACGCCTATATTCCCGAAGGGGTAGGCAGAGGTGAAACTAGCACCCACATTTTGCCAATTATGCTAGGTCCCATGTAATAGGTGGCGAGCCTATTGCCATTTATCGGGCACAAAAGTCGCAGTACACTGCTATAGCTAGGTGGTATAAGAGGAACGCTGCTGCCCGTTCCTCATCATTGATTTATCCTTAGTCGCCTTGTACGACACCCACGGGAGAGATTTGGGGTGGTGACAATTGTATTCTACTCTGCCGTCACCACACGGCCCAGTCTTAAATGTCCTATGAAAACGTGAGTGAGCACTGAGGCTTGCCTTGTGCAGTGCGTTTCACCTCCAGACGGTCTTGTACGGCACGTGCTCGGCGCACTTCGTCTAGTCTAGACGAATTGCATTATGGTAATTTATAAAGCTAGACAGCTATTTACACAACGCTTCGAATTCGCTCAGGAATTTCACTGGGTCACCTTATTTGTCATTAATGAATATTAAGGTGGTTCTATTTGTTTTGCAACTATGTCATTGTTCACCATTAAAAAGAGGAGCTCTCTTGGGTTGCGTAAACCAGCAATGTTCGTAAAGGTCGGTGACTAGATCGGTAAATATATATCATCTCGAGTTGCTCTGTGCTTTAGATTCACTGGATTTCAGACTGGGTCTGCATGATCATGGCCCATTCATATATTATTCCATCTACAGGGAGACCTGTGCCCGAGCTCTCATCATCATATACGGCAGGTATATGTATAGGCTGTTCCGAGTTTATCTAGGTTTAGCGAAGTATGTTTCCTTTTTTTCCATTTAAATCAGTCTGGATTGACAACATTCCAATGCTTTAGGCTTTGTCTTGGATTTAAGAGCCGGTCGCCTGCCTGATATCAACCCTCTTTGGGTATGATGCAGCTGGGTATGTTGGTGGTCGCCCGCCACTATTCGGATACCCCGGGTGACTTATTCGTTTTGATGAGGGTCTTTAACCATTGACTGATCTTTTCTATTATTACTGAGTGACTGAGTTGATTGAAGGTTGTTCAATGTTTTTTTTATTTACAAGCAATTAAAAAAAGACCAACAATTTAAAGCCGTGTGGTGATGGTATAGCAGAATACTATTTGTCACCACTCGCCGTATTTCGCGCGTGTCGCAGAAGTCGGAGTTTTTTTTAGACACCGTTAGTTACTCTTATTACATCTAGCAATATATGCAGAATGTCACATTCTGCAACGTACGTGCCCGATATGGCAATAGGCTTGCCTTCTATTACATGGGGCCCACTATATAATTGGCGAAATGTGGTTGATAATTCACCTCTGCCTACCCTTTGGGGGATAAATAGGCGTGATTGCGGCAGGGATAAATAAGTATCTAACATTAAACTTGATGTCCCCGTGTATGAAAGCATAAAAGTATAAGTATTCTAATAACATCTTCTTTAATACTAAATCTTATAATAAAAAAACATTACAACAGCGTAACGGGTAACTTGGCTTTAAATATTAATTTCGTGTTGGAAAAGTAAATTACAAACGTAAAATAACTTTTTAGAGCTCCTTAGAATTACAACGAAAGACAGTTTCTTTTAGGAGGAGGTTGTGTGATCGAGCTATATATTTTTATCTGTCTGACTTTGTCGCTTAACGAGTAGTCTGTAGAACAGAATTCAGCCATTTATTTGGCAGCCGACAGACGTAACTAATGAAGATGTGCCACTTTTCTCCAAAATTATCTAGTAGACTGACTTACAAACAAGACTAAATAAATATTTAAAAGTATTTATTTAATTCTCACAATTGTCATATACATAATAATCAATTATAAATATTTGTATAATGTAAGATAAAATATGAGATCAAAGTTACCGCTGAATGGCAATAGGCTCACGCTCTATTAGGGATCTGAAATAAAGCGAATTGGCGAAACGCAGGTTTTAAAGCACCTCTGTTTACCCCTCAGGGGATTTATGTGTATCTTCCTTCCACCCCTTGGAGCGACAGAATAATGTAGAATGTGTCAGTCTGGCTGGCCTGACTCTAGTGTCAAGCTCCGACTCGGGCGCCCTGCGAGACTCTCCGCGGCAGTATATCTCCCTCGGGAGATGCCGTCCCCGCACGGGGGACGCCTGCTGTGAAGGCACCCTCACAGGGAGTGCTCGACTGCAAGGCTTGAGGACACGTTTGGCTTTAGGTCAAGGTCTTCGCCTTCCCCAAAAAACCCGGTAGATGCTGTAAAGGCCTCTCGGCCAACAGCCTAGGTCCATCAAAAAAAAAAACTGACTCTAGTGGTGTCGTAAATCTAAAAGGAGTGGATGACCGATATCAATGGAATAGAAAACATACTGCGCCGACCCAGATAACAAAATATATGGGAACGGGGCAGGGAGATGAAGATTTATTTATAAATGTATGTAATACTATTCCATTTTAATTTCAACATTATATAATTGTTAGAAAAAATTGTACAAAGATTTGGGTGGTTCGAAAAAGAATTTCGCAAAATTATGGTCTCGATGCGGGAATCGAACCCGCGTCCAAGTCTTCTTCCAACCCGCATCATGACCATAATTTTTCCAAATTCTTTTTCTAACCACCAAAATCTTTGCGATGTTGTTAAATTGTACAACAATTTAAGGTGGCGTGTTGATCTAATCGGCATAGTGAACTCCCCATCATACGCTTTCCAATACAAAATGTAACAGAAGTAACTAGCACACCCACTATGCTAGCATAGTCATATAAATACTGTTATGTTATTAAAACCGCCTCCGTGGTCTAGTGGATCCAGAGGTCCCGGGTTCGATCCCCAGCGGGTTACAAAATTTGTACTCGGTTTGGTTGGTGGTACGACTTTTTTCAAGTCCGTCTGGCTAGCTACCGCCATCTTATTAAAATCAGTCGCCATAATAATAATGTTAACAGCATTATTGTGTTCCGACAATGTGTGATAAGATAGCCAGCCCCTCTGTGGTTGAGGGTTCCAGGTGAAGCTCGATTCCATCTATGGCCCTTATCGTCACTTACCATCAGGTGAGATGAAGGACAAGAGCATAAATAAACATTGAAAATTGTCATTTTGCCGTGTGGTGACGGCAGAGTAGAATACAATTGTCACCATCCCAAATCTCTCCCGTGGGTGTCGTACAAGGCGACTAAGGATAAATCAGTGATGAGGAATGGGCAGCAGCGTTCCTCTTATACTACCGTCCTGACAATGTACTGCGACTTTTGTGCCCGATAAATGGCAATAGGCGCGCCACCTATTACATGGGACTTAACATAATTGGCGAAACGCGGGTGAGAATTCACCTCTGCCTACCCCTTCGGGGATATGGGCGTGATTTATGTATGTATGTATGTATGAAAATTGTCATTACATTTTTTCCCCCCATACAAATTCTTCGGTAAGTTAGGCAAAAAGTATGGAAAATTCTAATAATAATTTTATAATTTAAAATGTTTGTTATCACCATAGCTTTTATATGACTGTTTAGCATGGGTAGTATTCGGGGTGTTAGTTATTTCTGTTACATGTTGTATTGCGGGGAGATTGGCGTAATCGCGCGCAGACGTCGCCGTTGCCTGGCGACCGCCAGTAAGCGCGCCATCAATGCCAACTCGAACAAAACACAACTCGATTTGACTCGAGTTAAAAATGTAACTAGAATTTAACTTGGACTAACGATTTGTTTTGTTTTTACCAATATACCAATTATTAAAAAAAATATGAGAGAATAAAAAAAATAGCCAACTTAAATATGTATTGGACCAATTATAATTAATGGTAATTGACTGTGCGGTAATCACGTATGTATTTCTATTTTTGAATTAAATCGTCTTAGTAACATTGATGCGCTATGGCAGGCGGGAGGTATTCAAATTCGAGTCAGAGAGGATTCAACACGAGTTCATTCGGGCTATGCCTAATTCGAGTCAACTCGGGTTAGGAAATCAGCAACAACATCACTATTTAGACCATTTTAATTTAACAAAAGTGCCGGCCGATGCCGCGGAGGAAGGACTCATTTCCGTCGCCTGTTACCAACTGACTCACGCGCCGATCAATCTCATTGCGGCTCTATAGAAGTGGTTCCGAAAATCGATTCTAATTGATTTATTGTCCGGTTGTCACACTCAAAATGCATTCAAATTACACCTTCAATAATCCTGCACAGTGACACATCAGGGGGCCTACCGCCTAACTCGATTGCTAAAGCAAAAGTTATAGTTTATGACGTCATGCTGTCATCTCGCACCAAATGTACCTAAACTATTAGCGATAGTTTTGAACGAATGATCACCGAATGATTTTGTATGAATTTGGCACAAAATCCGTGCCGCCTAAAAATTCAGGATGGCTGCTATAGCCGTAAGCAGTGCATTGCAATATATTTATCATCAGCAATCGAGTTAGGCGGTAGGCCCCCTGTTTTCCTTAAAAGGTTGTCGAGAACAAGTCAAAGTCTTTGTAATAAGTTACGAGCATTGCATTTGTTAGGTTCTCTCATATTTGCACGAGCCCTACCGGATTTGAAATAAAATAAAATTTAACGGATTTAACTCTCATATATTTGGGTGTTTGGCATTGTTATTATTTAACCCGACGTTTCGATCACTTTACAGCAGCTAGGCTGTGCTCTCGGGGAGACCTGTCGTCTTTAGTCCCCCTAACACCTAAATATATGTGAGTTGATTCCGCTATAGTTGTTTTATTTCAAACCAATTTGTAATCAGTTTTTTGTCATGTTTGCGTTTTTATTTTACTTGAGTTTAATTAATAGCTACTGTTTGACTTTTTGCTGTCTGTGCGGAAAAAAACGATGTGACGAAATTACAATCATACATACCTACCTACATACATACATAAATCACGCCTATACGTAGTAGGCAGAGGTGAACTAGCGCCCACGTTTCGCCAACTATGTTAGGTCCCATGTAATAGGTGGCGAGCCTATTATTGCCATTTATCGGGCTCAAAAGTCGTAGTACGTTGCTAGGTGGTATAAGAGGAACGCTGCTGACCATTCCTCGTCACTGATTTATCCGGAGGGTGGTGACAATTGTGTTCTACTCTGCCGTCACCACACGGCACACAATCATCCAAATTAACATATAACGAATTGACTTCATAAATTGTGGCATATTTTTACACATACTTTTTTCCATGGCAAACTTAATTTGAGACAAGTGTACAATAACCCATAACAATTTACGACCTAACTAACTACTCTTATTGTCCAGAGATATATTTTGATTAGGTAATTATTATTCTATACATATTCTAAGAAGTAATTATTTCTAAATACTGAGAAACTGCGCTATCGAGTAGCTGCCCCGTTCTAACTCGTAGCATATGACAGAGAGACATTCTTCAGCAACCTCCAGAGGATGCATGGAACATGGAATAATAAGGCTTGAAACAAACACTATAATATTATAGGTTTTCATGAGTGTATATATGTAAGTTATGAATAAACGAATTTTGATTATAGGGAGATTGGGTTGTAACTTGTAACGCACCATGCTTGCCCAGTGACCGATGCAAACCAGAACTTACGGTTTAACATGCCCTTTAGAGCAATGAAGATAATACATTTCGCTCATTTATTACAAGGGAAACGCAGCTCAAAAAATAAATACAATTATGTCTTACTGTTGCAGGAATGCAGTTTGGAGTTATACTTAACTCTTTTCTAAAAAATAAAATAAAAATACCGTGTGGGTACAGTACAAACACCCAAAAGATACATAGACTACATATTAGGTACATTGTCACATTGAATGAAGTAGTTCCTAAGGCGCAATTTTTACAAATAAGACATGGTGCTACATATTGACACCTCTTCATCATATAAAATGTATATGCTCGTGAATGGAACGGACGGACGTTATCCCGAAACAATTTCTCTGGACTTGTGAGGCTAATTCTTTCGCAGGATAAATATATCCAAGTAGATATTTTTTAATATCGGCAGACAGTCTAGACGCTTTGAGTGGTTTTTTACTGTTCCTGACGGAAGTATATTGCAATATTTCAAGTGTGGTATGTAATAATTCTGGCATTTATCGATGGACGTATGAACTTCTAAGAACTGTGAAATTGAGATATATTGATGGAACGTGTCAGTGTGGGTGTCGTGGAATGCGACTAAGGATTTATATATATATTTAGGAGTGGGTAGCTTTCACCACTTAGCAATACTCGTATAAACCTGCCCGGTAGATGGCAATAGGCTCACCCCTATTACCTAAATCAATAAAGCTTAGATTTGACTATAAGCACTATAATATAATATGCCGAATATACACTACTTTTTTAGTTTACGCAATCGCAGGCCGAGCGCGCTAAGCCACTGGGCCATTGCGGGCAATAATTTTATAATACATTTTTTAATAAGATAAATCATTAAAATTCGAAAAAAATCTTTTGAATAGATGGATAGACTGTGTAAATGGAGTGGATGAGAAATTGGTGAAGGATAGAGAGGAGTGGAAGAAGAAACCATGTTGTTCCGACCCCACCTAGAGCGCCTAAGAGCAGGAAGATGAAGAACGTTTAATAACAAGGCTACAGATGACACAGTTAGATTTAATACAATTTATTGTAACAATCTGAGGTAATTTTAAATATTTTTTTAAGTCAAGCATGATTTTTTTTAATTACAATAATTAATTATTTATTAGATACTATTAGATGCCGCATAGTTTTGTATTAATAAAAAAACTTCGGTGTAGTAATAAAATATACGTCATTGTATAGGAAGAGTGCAAAACAGTCGGGCGATCGATGAGCGGCCCTTATCGATTTAGGCGCTCTCATTAGAACTGACTAATTATTATCGGCTGCCTGACGACACTGTATTAGAGAATCGAACGATATCCATTTCAGCTTTGGCACTTTATTGTAGAAGGTAATTTTATCATATAAATGTATATTTAAGATTATAGATTTTTAAAATAAATAGTGTTTAAGTAGTTAAATAATTAATAGGTATTCGAAAACAGAACTTCTAATTTATTCATCTATCTATCTATACTAATATTATAAAGCTGAATAGTTTGTTTGTTTGGTTGAATGCGCAAATCTCTGAAACTACGAATTCAAATTAAAAAATATTATAGTGTTGGATATAATTCTTTCATCGAGAAAGGCTATAAGGCAATATAATAAGCGATATTAGAAGCCGCGGGTGACTCCTAGTTTTCATATGTAAGCTATTAAACGACCTATTGTACCCAAATTTTTAAAGTTGTTCATTTATTTCGCCCTTGTTCATAATCTACATAGCAGTTAAAATTAACCGCAAAATTCAATTTAATAATCAATATTTTTCAAATAAGTCTCTAATTGTTGTTTAAAAAACTACGGGAACAAATTGCACAAACCTTTGCTTAAGTGCTTGGCATTGTTAGAAGTTGCCTATTAATAACATTTCGTGATAATTGCTTTTTGTTATTCTTGACAATCGTCTATTCAAATGTCTGCCTCATTACAGTAAATATTAATTTATTATTAATTGTGCAATTATAGATTTATCTCTTTGCGCAAATGCAGGGTTGTATTGTCGCTTAATTAGCTCTAATCAACAATGACTAATATTTAGTCACATGATATTATCATAACAGCTTCTACAAGACTATACCCACAGTATTACAGCGCGTAGTAAAGCCATACCTCTAGCTGAGATTCTATCGATCACTTAATCATCACCTCGCGTTACGTAAGGCGGGCGGGGCGCGCAGGGCGGGCGTCGCCTACAATGTCACCCGTGACGTCACCTAATAGCATTCTGCTCGACGACGGACAGTCTGCTTGCGTCGCACTCACGCAGACTGGATAAAATTACACTCGATTTTATAACAAGAACTTGACTTTGTTAAATTTGAAATCTCGCCGGTCTTATAATTTAATATTGTTTCTCCAAACTTGCGCCTAGTCAGTGGCTTGTTTTAAATTTGCATTTGACTGCTGCCCTTGCTTACATTGTAATAAGTTGGTATTACTTATTAATATTCATCTTCATCACCAGCCCTTTAATGGTCCATAACCCACCACACTGGTCCTGTACGGATTGGTAGGTATTAACGAGTGCAGATGCAGCCGGGATTAACGGTTTAACGTGCCTTCCGAAGCACCAATGACCATTATTGTCAAGGAATGAAACGTATAGAAGTCCTCAAAGTGCAATTTTTTTTTATCTATTTATAAATAGATAAAATAGAAAGGCTATCATAGAAACTATAAAATTATAAGTATTTTATAGTTTCTATGATAGATAATTCGGATGAGGAGCTCGGTGGCGTAGTGTCAGCAATTCGCACTGGGCAAGCGTGGTGGGTTATGGACCATTCTCCCGTAATTCTCCCTATACTCTTCCACCCATAGGCAAGGCCTGTATCCCAGCAGTGGGGCATTAAAGGGCTAGTGATGATGATAATTTGAAGGTTGGCTTTATACCTACAAATCGCGAATTTAATACTCTTGTACGAATAGAGCGGATAAGCTACGCTTGTATTTTTAATTAGTATACAAATTTCTGTTTAAGTTATCCGGTGACATAAGTACTACCTAAGACGCTATTATCTAAGCGGGGCCCTTATGCAATGACTTATGATTTCTGTAGTAAGTTATGTCTTCATAGTTTGTATAATGAAAGTCTTTAAATTTGCTGTATATTTCCTTTTCACAATATCGGGACAATTAGTACTGTAAGTGACAATTGTCAATAATCTTGAAATTCCTTTCCTAAACATTCGTTTAGGTATATTCTTCCATAAGTAGTCGTTTGTACTTAATTGCTGATGATGCCAGGAAACATCATAACTACACAAGGTATGTTGAGTCTTTTAACTATACACATTGTAATATTATGGGTAAGCCAACGAAAATTTAATGATAAGTAGCAATCTAATAACATTGCTACTTATCATTAAATTTTCGATTAAATCGATCTGTGACAGAATAGCAGAATAAAATTGTCACCACCGCTAATCTCTCCCGCGGGTGTCATCATACAAGGCGAAAAAAAGATAAGGAAGGGGCAACAGCAGCATTTCCAGTTATACTTACTTGTAATATACTGCAATTTATGAGACCGATAAATCGCATAGGTCCTATCTTCTTTCTCTCCCTGCCCTGTTCCCAGTCTATCTGGAGTCGGCGCAGAATTTTTCCTCTTCCATTCATATCAGTCAGATAGACGTCATCAAGCCATCCACTCCCTTTTGATTCATATCATCTATCACACCGTAAAGGTGCTAGTGATGAATGAATGTATAGAAAAGACACGGAACGGACCATGTCGAGAGATCGATGAACGGAGAGAGTGATTGGAATGACAAAATTCCAATCCATACTGCTCAAAGTTTTGGCTTAGGTTTTACAGCCGGCCTCCTGACACTAACCCTCTTTGGGTATGCTGTTGTTGGTGGTTTGCCCTCCACCATTCGGGTGCCCCCAGGTTCTAAGTTTCGGTGGAACCTTAGCACCTTGCGGCACCCGATCGCAATCTCCCTTAGTCGACTTCTATGACACCCATGGGATGAGTCGGGGCTGGCTATTCTACGTTATTTGTTCGCTCCCAGGGTCCTATGGGGACTGATAATTGGCAAAATTTGGGTCTTAATACACTGAATGGGCGTGATTAATGTATGTTTAATATAATTCAGAGGACTTATGCAATTGCTTCAACGCATTAACTCGTAATTATTTTTACATCAATCATAGTATTTACAAAGTAATAGGCACATGATTCAGTGAGCTCCAGTGCTTATTTATCTGTGGCGCGTCCGCCCGCCCTTCACGCCGTATTACGAGATCGCAGACGACCGACATATTACATTATAATTGTCTGCATTGCGCTCGTAACTATTGCGTACAACGTCGGCTGAAATAATGACGCGCTTCTGAAAACTAAATTTGGTTTTGTGGCGTTCACAGAATATGTTTTGCAATTTGGCAAACTTCAATAGGATTCAGGCTATTTTGTTTA
This sequence comes from Cataclysta lemnata, assembly GCA_963931975.1. Classification (NCBI taxonomy): domain Eukaryota; kingdom Metazoa; phylum Arthropoda; class Insecta; order Lepidoptera; family Crambidae; genus Cataclysta; species Cataclysta lemnata. The sequence continues at coordinate 8,607,381 of OZ008352.1, forward strand.
ATTCTAGTAGGTACCTGTCTACAATTTAGATTGTAAATTATGGAAAAGTGTATCTTATGAAAATCAGGTGTTCACTATATAATTGTAAATGATTAGCAGAATATCATATATTTTTAATAATATCCAAATAATAGGTACTATAAGAATGAGAATGTGAAGTAATAATACCAATTATTGCCTCGCATTCTTACTAAGCATTATATTATACATTTGAAATAGTCAGGTTTTAATGTAACATAATAATATGCCTCGTCAAAAACCTACGCAATGGTCCAAAGTGCAACAAGAATCCGGATTATTTGAGTGAGTCGCAAGTTTTCCGCCGTAACTCCCGACGGACGGCGTAATTCCCAAGGCGTGTCTAGCTATTTGATAACAAAAAGACCAGAGTGATGAGGCCGCAAGTGCATAGACTACACGCCGAGGGCGGGGTGGCCTTAACCTTGAACAGCGACGTCTGACCCCGCCGAGACCCCCCTCCCCCGCTTACCCCTTCTTCACCCGTCTAACCTCACACCGATAAATGAGGCTTAAGGGCGCGTTAAATACACGCAACACCAAGTCTACAAGCTTACTTTGTTCTATCTTTAATGGACGGTAAATGAAGTATGCATTTTTGAGGACAGTTAATAATTATTCCAGCTACAAGCTGCATTCCGGCCCGCAGACGGAGTTTATGCGAAAATTATTATTACTATTTATAGTGCCTTCCGAAACACGGGAAAAACTACATTTTTGGTCACACATTCAAAGATCGGCCTTTGCTTAATTTACGCAATCGTAGACCGAGCGCATGGCAATAGGCTCGCCACCTATTACATGGGACTTAACATAATTGGCGAAACGCGGGTGCTAGTTCACCTCTGCCTACCCCTTCGGGGATATGGGCGTGATTTATGTATGTATGTACGTATGTAGATCGAGCGCGCAGAGCCACTGCGACATCGAGCTTCTGAATTAATTCCTCAATCGAATCTCATTCTTTGCTAAAATTAAAATAAAAGTAAGAAATTTGAATAGGTCGTTATGACCTTATGTTCAGTGTCGGCACAAAAGTGACGGTTTGAAGTAAAAGACAAACAGACAGGTCACATAATAGCTTTCATGATTGATTGACTTTATCCCGACCGTTCGTACGTCTAGACAAAGCTTAATAAAACGCAACTTGCTTTTATAGTTTACTAGAAAGGAACTTGGTTTTCTCGGCAATTTTATTGACCACTGAATCGATTCCAGAAATTTTTTAAAGTAAATTTTTTGTAAAGTGATTAAATCAATTAAGGACCAAGGTCCTTTCGAAATAAGGAGGAACTCGAGATAATAAATGTTTAGTCACCTATACTATTTATTTATTTTATTTAATCAAACGAACCTTGTCCCAATTCATTAGAATTTAAAGAATTTCCAAAAAGGGCTGCAACCTTGTTCTTAAGAAATAGCCTTATTTCGTTTTTTTATTAAAAATTGACAGAAAGGCATATCGATTTATCTTTAATAATGGTTCTTTAAATTAAGAATCGACGAATATTCATTTACGGTAATTATAATATAGTTCACACGTAAATCTCGTTGTGACTGTGTTTAGCAATGGTTTTATATGCTATGTAATGTAAGATAACACTAGGCGCTTGGCGATTCTACTGAACCAGCAATAAATTGTTAAAATTGGCATTTCTTAGTGTGTCATGTCTAGAAAAAAAGTAGAATCAATCAAGTACGATGATGTAAGCGTTGGGTCGGGGCGACCCCACGCCCTCCAGACGGTATGGCGACCATGTCAGCTGACACCTTTACACTTGCCACGGGCCGAAGTCACTCAAGGACGATGCGGCCAACCTTACGTAATCTCAAGGGAGCCAAATGTTTGCTATAAAGAACTCCATAAAGGTATTGCAGCTTTCGCAATCAACCACCTAATTTAATATTTTGGATGTAAATGTTTCAAGAGCATTTTAATGATTAGTCATTTGGCCGTGTGGTGACGGCAGAGCAGAATACAATAGTCACCACCCCCATTTCTCCCGTGGGTGTCGTACAAAGCGACTAAGGGTAAAGACAGCAATGACTAATGGGCAGCAGCATTTCTCTTATACCACCTAGCAGTATAAATTTGTACTACGATTCATGTGCCCGATATATGGCAATAGGCTCGCCACCTGTTACATGGGACCGAACATCATTGGCGAAAAGTGGGTGTTAATTCACCTCTGCCTACCCCTTCGGGGATATAGGCGTGATTTATGTATGTATGTACGTATGTCATTTGGATTTTCAGTAGGTAGTAATAGTAGATTTTCCATAAAGTGCACAAAACGAATCATGTTTATCCGTGACTTTTAGCGGCCCGAGCCGAAGGCGAGGGCTGATAGTAATGTCGAGGATAAAAATGGTTTTGTGGACGAGATAGAAACTCTGCTTTTCACTTCGATTGCGAGGAAATTAAACATATTATTTCTGAAAATTGTAACTAAAATTATTCGAGTTTTAGTTATTAAATTAATTTATTAATAAATAATAATTTTCTTAAATTAAATTAATAACTTACCGTACTTACTTGAATTAAAATTTTAATATCTTTTGTCTTCAAAAATACATTAAGCAAATACATTTAAGTAAATATTATAAAATAACAAATCGCTAGAGTGGAGAGCTGCGGGGGAGGCCTCCCAGCAGTGAGATCTTATAGGTTAATTAAAAAAAAAACACAAATTCTATCTCTGAATTTCTTATTGTGTTTGGCTGCATGGCTCATTTTCTTTGCCTTAATATAGACAAATTTATGAGTAGATACGTTAATGCTCTAGAGCACAAAATTCGATTTTGTGCAGCCTATATCCTGCACAAATAAGCACTTTCAGAGCATGAGAAGTGAAAAAAATAAAAATTTCTGCTACTAGAATTTTTATTGACGCTCATGTGCATGTCTGCAAAATAAAAGAATGCAGTTGATTAGATAAGCAAATTGTAACCTGTGTAAATATAGAAGAATGCTACTTACTTACTTATGACATGTAATATGTATGCAAAAAATGAACCGATAAATAAATATTCCGCACACATTTATTACTTCGTGTCACACAAATATTTATATGAAAATACCTAAGTCACTGCAATAAGTATATAAGTTAAATTTGTGTCCGTATCTACTTGAATTGAACGTAACTGCATAATGCTGCCTTCAAAACTCTTTTTTATATTACTTTTAATTGGTAGCTGTCTTACTAAAAAGCATTCTAGAAGACCGTCTATTACGACAAGAACTTCTATTCCAAGACATAGATGGACAACAGATAAATTAGTCATGTCTTCTGAAGAATCTTCTACAACAGAAGAAAATTTATTTCTAGGTGAGATCTATACAACAGCGGAATACTCCCCGTCGGATGAAGACACTACTGAACACGTAATTCAAGATGATTCATCAGCAGCACCTACTCAAGAACCTACAATAAAAGGTATCAGTTTTATCTTATTACCACGTTGTCTCCAATTACGTACATGTTAATCGCATTGATAAGTATTGTCAGAAGAATAGTTATTTGTTATGCGTAAGTGCAAAGTTGTTTTTTAACCGCGTGCTCAATTTTGATGACCGAGCTAGCGAAGGATTCTAAAATTGAATCACGAGCGTAGCGAGTGATTCAAAAATTAGAATCCTGAGCGATAGCGAGGGAATCAAAAGAGCACAAGGTGAAAATTCTTTGCACTCGAGTGCAACACGTAACTTTTCATCCCCCACAACGAGGAAATTGCAAAATACAAAAAAAAATACAATCACAACAGTTTCTGTTTTCACCCAGAAACTTCCACAACACCCTCCCATCAACCCAAACACACTCTCAACACCCACCCAGAAACACCCAGAACATCCATTCAGACACATCCATCCACCCAGACACACCCACAGCATACACCCAGACACAACCACAACACCCACCCATCCACCCAGAAACACCTACAACATTCATACCCGCAATACACACGCATCCATTCAGACACACCCAAAAAACACCCATTCACCCAGAAACACCCACAAAACACCCATTCACCCAGAAACACCCACAAACCACCCATTCACCCAGAAACACCCACAAAACACCCATTTACCCAGAAACACCCACAAAACACCCATTCACCCAGAAACACACACAAAATACCTATTCACCCAGACACACCCACAAAACACCCATTCACCCAGACACACCCACAAAACACCCATTCACCTAGACACACCCACAAAACACCCATTCACCCAGACACACCTCCAACACCCACCCATCCACCCAGCCACACCCGCAACATTCATCCAGACACACCTGTAAGTACCTAATAAAAATTACCCCTATACCCCTATGTCCCTAATGGAGTTCCGAGACGGTCAATCAGCTTGAGTCAAGCACGTTGATTTTCTGTATGTTTTTGTTCCGTTGCTAGCGTAAACATATCAGACCTAAAAAGCTTTTAAATGCTTGACTCAAGCATCAAGCAAGCGTTGTAGACGATCAAAATGTTTAAAGCAAGATTGACGCCAAGCTGATTGACCGTCACGGAACTCCTAGGTTTTAACAAATTTATGACGTGAAAAGAAAATGGCGCGCGCAAAGCAAATTACAAAAAAAGTACACCAAGAAGGTTCCAAGTCTGAGTTTTTATCAAATTAAAATAGGTTGCATGATAATTTCGGCACCATGGAGGTAGAAATAAATAGGTATAATGATGTTTTGAATTCACAAACTGCACAGGATGTTCTAAATTCAAATTTACTTTATCCTCTAGAGGATAAAAACGGCTTTTGCACTCAGATATCGAAGAGCAAAAACGCTTTTTCCAAGATGGTGGCGTTTTTGCTTTTGTGGGTGTTTTTTTGGTGTGTCTGAGTGGATGGGTGTGTATTGCGGGTGTGAATGTTGTGGGTGTTTCTGGGTGGGTGTTGAGAGTGTGTTTGGGTTAATGGGAGGGTGTTGTGGAAGTTTCTGGGTGAAAACAGAAACGGTTGTGATTGTATTTTTTTTTGTATTTTGCAATTTCCTCGTTGGGGGGGGGGGGATGAAAAGTTACGTGTTGCACTCGAGTGCAAAGATTTTTCACCTTGTGCTCTTTTGATTCCCTCGCTATCGCTCAGGATTCTAATTTTAGAATCCTTCGCTAGCTCGGTCATCAAAATTGAGCACGCGGTTAAAAAACAACTTTGCACTCACGTACAACAAATAACTATTCTAGGTGAGATCTATACAACAGCGGAATTCTCCCCGTCGGATGAAGTCACTACTGAACATGTAATTCAATATGATTCATCAGCAGCACCTACTCAAGAACCTACAATAAAAGGTATCAGTTTTATTTTATTTACACGCTGTCTCCAATTACGTACATGTTAATCGTATTGATAAGTATTTACGATAAGTATTTATATACAAAGATTATTATTATTAGATATTTCTGGCACAAATTAGCGTTTTGAACAAATAAAAATAATCTTTGATCAACACGCAATTTCAGTAGCGTCATGTATACATTTTAACTAATAAGTGTTTTAAACCTATTTTAGAAGAATTTTATGAATAAGACTGTTAATGTGTTTGGGAAAGTGATGGAACTATCGGAACTGTCTGGCTACTGAGGAAACATCATTTGATAGTTCCCCGAACATAATTATGTTTACAATACTATATTTAAATGTTGTTTGTTTTAGAAAGCCTTCTCATTTGTGAATCCAGTTTACACAACAAAGAAGACTTGCAGACGATCATTGACTATATAACGAGTCACATAAATATCAATAATGAAGATTTATACAAGCGCGTAGAAAATATTCGTGATGACATGCTAGAAGATATTGAAGAATTTAGGTCGTGGTTTCTTGGCCAACCAGAACACCTAATACATGTATTGGAAGAATTGGAAAGAAACAAATATAAACTAGAGCCATTTTTAGATGGAATCTCAAAATCATTTGATATGCTATCTAATTTAAAAGAAGAATTTCATTTGAGGGATATTAGTGCATATCAGGCTTTTCAAAGCTTTAACAAATACAATCAAATTTGTTCATTGAACTGCGGAGAAGAAATTATAGTTGGTAAGCAAAATATTACAAATTGAATCATAATTTCATTATTATTTCTAAAACTAAATGTTTTTGTATTATAGAAACAGCCAAGTCTTTTGGAAATAGTATGTCATATAATCCCAAGGAATACTACTGTGGTTCCATATCTAATGTCTACAATGATGTTACGAATCATGTAATGGGATTCATAAAACAATTACAAAGTGAAATGGAAAGGAGACTATATAATGATGCTTTAGAGTATTCACATAAAATAGAAATAGTAAAGAATGAATTTAAGGACATGGCCTTAAAAGAATTTGGCCGCACAATGTATGATATTTTAAATTTGCATGATGAATACACTCATCTTGAAAAGATCATTCACCAGTCAGATGTCAAATCTTCCTTTATTATAGTTAGACAAACTCTAGCTCAGTTATATCCCAACTTACTGACGCTGGAAGCTGCTGTGGAGAAATATGGCAAGTATTGTAGAGTTTGTGGTCACAGGCCGATTTCCCGAAATCTAAAAGGTACGTTCAAATGATTAGCACAGTATATCCATACTGTGTTATTAGTTTCTTACTTCAACATTATGGAAATGTTATAATTATTATTAATAATGTGAAAATTAAAGGACAATATTTTTTCTACATCATTGAATACTGATTTATGCCGTGTGGTGACAAATGTCTCCCGCGGGTGTCATTCAAGGCGACTAAGGGTTAAAACAGTGATGATGAATGGGCAGTAGCGTTCCGTTCAGACCACCTAGCAATGTAATTCGACTTTTGTGTCCGATAAATGGCAATAGGCTTGCCACCTATTACATGGAACCTATCATAATTGGCGAAACGTGGGTGTTAATTCACCTCTGCCTAGCCCTTCGGAAATATAGGCGTGATATATATGTATGTATCTAATATACAGTATACACCCTATACCTCCTCTACTCAAGCACATTATCAATAATAAATCCATAATTTGCTAGCGGTGATTGAAGCTTGCTCAGAATCACATAGTGTTTATAAAGTGTTCTATGATATTGAGTACCTACCTATCATAAGAGAACTTTATATAGTAAATTATTTTTCACACCCAATGAATATTTCCAGATTCGCATGAAGAAATTTCAATAAATGGTCTTGAAACGTATAGCATCTTGGAAGAACAAATTTCAGTCAAAACTAATGAAATTAGGGAAATCGTCCAAAAACAATATTCAGAATTGTTAATGCCACTAGACAAAAAACTCAAAGAAGCAGACAATCCCAAAGAGTATCTAAAAGAGTTACAACATTTACAAGAAAAAATCGTTACAGAAACAGCTTTACAAAATACTAATCTAGAACACCTTAAAATGAAAATTCCACATGTTTCATATTATCATACATTGTCTCAACTGGAAAAGGAATCCATCAATTTGCTATCTACGGTCCAAAAATTTATACAACATCTGTCATCCAAAATATCTTCATATTATTAGAAGAAAGGTCATTTTACTGACATAAGCAACGTCACCATATTCTTTTATGTATTAATTAGGAATTCTATTGACACAAAGACAGCCCTGCATACGCTGAGGAACTTTTATTGTTATGGCAAATAAAATGAATTTCGAGAAATGCTTTGGCCTGTTAAAGTAGTATCCTTTTGGCAGTGTATTAATAATGAAGGGTGAGCGACCGGGCAAAGAGACGATTACCGATTCACTCCTCAATAAATATGAATAGGTATTGTGCGCGGACGCATACAAAAGTATTGGTGCTTATTGTGAATTAAATTCGCAAAGGGAATCTTGGAGCAGGCGTTGACATCAATCTGTGGGACGTGTAATGTTTGACATGAGACGCAAAGTAGGCAAACGCACGTGCGCGCATTTTCTATCCTTTTGTACTACATAGCTTTGTTGGTTTCTAATGATATTGACGGCCGGCTTGGTCGAATGCCCAGATTGCTGGGTATTGGACAAGAGGTCCCGGGTGCGAATCCTGGTAGGGGCAAATTTTGTGATGTTCCCGAGTCATGGTACTGTATATGTTTATGTAGTACCAGTATTTTCAATATTTATTTATGTACCTAATTATTATGATATTAAAAATATGTCCGTCATCTAGAATCCATAACACAAGTGCTTAGATTACTTACTTTGGCCTTAGTATAAAAATATATAATGACAAGTTCTCCAACTATAACAGTTATATTAATAAGATGTCCAGATTTATCTACTATGAAACTATTCCACAAATCAATTACCACTGTTTTGTAATTGGTTGATCTATTTTTCCTGACCAATATACGTTTTTGTAATTCTAGCAAAAAAACTTCTAAGGAAAAATAATCGTAATCATATATATAAACTATGCTAGCGACTAAAAATAGACGGAGAGGACGAAAATTTATCATTGTTTGATAGCGGCATGCAAAAGTTAGAAATGCAATTTTATTAGAGCATCAGAAACTAGACGGTTGCTGGAAACAGAGGGAGGGGTTTCTGTTCCACAGATTATACAGTATTGGCACGTCCAACACTGCTCAACACGCGCTTAATTAAATTAACATCCTTTGAATAACTGATGATTGGAATAACAATTGACTTGAATAAGGGTAATGGAGCGCTTTTCGATTCAATTAAACTTGTAACTTTTTAACAAAGTTATAAATTATATTAATGAAAAACTATTAGAACTACTTACACGAATCAAAAACGGCTTTTTTGTATAAACTAAGTCTTAACTTAATATTTTGAATACATACATACATACATAAATCACGCCTATATCCCCGAAGGGGTAGGCAGAGGTGAACTAGCACCATTTTGAATACACTTTGTTTCAAAGCATTTTTTGAGTTGTTGTGAAGAGTAGTGAAGTTGAAATTAAATTAGGCATCATCATCACAATATCAAAGGGCGAATGATGCCGCCCTTTGATATTATCCCCACTGCCGGGGCACAAGCCTTCCCTATGGATGGAAGAATTTAGGAAGAAAGGCCCATAAACTACGCTGGCCTTGTGCGGATTTGTGGGTATTAACGACCTCATATGAAGCCGGGATTAACGGCTTAACGTCCCTTACGAAGCACGAAAGATCTCGAGTAAAAAAATTTTGTGGTCACCCATCCAATGAACGGCATTAGCGAACATTGCTTAGTTTACGTAATTGCATAACGAGCGCGCCAAGGCTATCGAGCTCGTCTCAATTGTGTCAATTCTGTCCCGTAAAGCCAGCCGCCCTAGTCAAGTGGCCTATCTATTCGAACGAAGAAGAAGAATACAAAATAATTCCATTTTTAGACACCTCACCGACAAGCCCCTCTAGCCAAGTGACCAATCTAACGAACACATATATAAAAATGAATTGCTGTGAGTTTGTCTTGCTAAAACTCGAGAACGACTTGGCCGATTTAGCTGGTTTTGGTTTTGAAATGATTGGCTTGGGCCAGGCAAGGCAGAAAAGGTGAGAAAATATGGTAAAATTGCGAGGAAAATAGTAAAAACAACAATTTCCTGTTCGTAACCATGGCTATGGGATAATTTATATGGCATATCAACGTTAGTAGTTCAAAGCTAGTAGAATAAAAAATGTATGAAACTAGCGTGTTACAGAGAAAACAATACACTTATGTTTTCTATGCGTTCGAATAGAAGTGGCCACTTGGCTAGACCCCCTTATAATCGGCGACTGAAAGAATACCACAAAAGCCTGTTCAGTATTGACCTAGTGCGCATCTGAGCGTGCCGAGTGCAAGCACCGTCTGCCGCCAAGGGCACCGCTGCATCGTCCTTGCGAGGCCGCCGCGACCTGCGCCGACCTCCGCCTACGTTGATGATGACTTTGCGCTCCATTGTGTTACCTGTCTGCGCAAATGCTAGCTTAATTAAACTCGGGAGGCAATAGCCGTTTATGGGGTTCGTGATTGGTTTAGCGATTCTTTGTACAGCTAACTCTGAATTTTACTTAGGTTTGGTTAAATGCTGTGTGGTGACGGCAGAGCAGAATACAAGAGTTACCACCCTCATCACTCCCGCGGCTGTCGTACAAGACGAATAAGGGTTAAGACAAACAATGATTAACGAGCAGCAGCGTTCCTATTACGCTACCTAGCAATGTACTGCGATTTTTAATCCCGATAAATGGTAATTGGCTCGCCACCTATTATTACATGGGACATAACCTAATTGTCGAGACGTGGGTGTTGTTTCACCTTTGCTTACCCCTTCAGGGTTATACTTAGACTTGATTTCTGTATGTATGTTATGTGTAGACAAATGTACAGATCGTCTTCGACGAGCCTAAAGTAGGAGGAGTTAATAAAAAATAATACTCGGCTGATCTTCTTTCCCTGACCTTATCCCACTCTAAGTGGGGTCGGTACATGTCTTTCTCTTCCACTTACCCCTATGAGAGGTTTCCTCGTACACATTAACTCCCATTGTCCTCTTATCACCTTTCACACAAACCATCAATCTCTACTTCGGTTGATGATGAAGAGTTTCGTATTTCAAGAATGGATACTGCGTTTTGGCAAAGTTTAGGCCTTTTACTTGTAACGTTTCGCACTTCTCTTTCCGACTATCTTAACATATTCAGGAAATGTGTTTCAAATAGTATGTTATAAATTCCAGTATCGGATAAAATACAGTTTGTCATCTATACCTACTATTCTATACAAATATTGTAAAGCTGAAGAGTTTCTTTGTTTGTTGGTTAAATGCGTTAATCTCAGGAACTACTGACTCAAATTAAAAAAATATTTTTGGGTTGGATAGTACAGACAACAGCACGTCAGACTACCACAAAATGTTAAATTTGCTCAGTCAACTTTTGGCTCAACTGCCAACAAGATAAGGTTGACAATCGATTGAAGTAATTTGACAGTTTTGGGTAGTCTAAAGACTTTGACTGTACATTTATTGAGGATACCGCGGGCGACCACTAGTATTGCACATTTGAAATTATTACTAAAAACTAAATTGTCGATGCACCAAACATACCACAATGGTTGCAGTAGTGTCATGGCTGTGCAAATAACAGTATTCCGGTGTCCTCCTTCACCTTTATTTTTTATGAATTCATCGTCGCTAATACGTGGAGGTGTTCTAAATGATTATTTACACGTGCTGAATGAATAACAACTTGAGGCCGCACAATCACTAAGCCAAATCTTTGTTCCCTTACTTACATACCAGAACCATTACACTGGTAAATCCGTTTCCTGTTCACATAGTACCTACTGACAACATCAGAATCTGTAAAAAGTGGACTAAGTAATTCATTTTTGTGCTGGGGTATTTAGTGCAGACAATCCGTCCGCACTAAATACGTCCGCTGTTTTTGATTTTTCCAATTTCATTCAAAACTTTATTTGAGATGAAGCCAATAAGTTATTGGAAAAGTTCTTTTAAACGTGTGTCACACGTCGTCGAACGTTATTGAAATGGTATCTTTAGTATTATTGTTTAGAGTTGAAATTAATTAGTCGCCTGCCTGACACCATCCTTTCCAGGGACCGACGCTGTTAGTATCGTGAGTATTATAAGTATTATAACGGAATGGATGAAAAGCAGACGCCCTTCTGTCCATAAGTCATCTTGCAAGTATTGTTGGTTGTAACGGCTATTGATACAGTTGAGTCTAGTATAGTTTCTACTGGAGCAGATTTAGATAAAACGATCATTGGTACTTACATAAATAACATACATAAATCACGCCTGTATCCCTGAAGGGGTAGTCAGAGGCGAATTAACACTCATTTTCGCCAAAAAGTTAGGTCCCATGTGGTGAGCCTATTGCCATATATATTGGGTACAAAAATCGCAGTATATTGCTGGGTGGTAAAAGAGGAATGCCGCTGCCCAATTCTAATCGCTCTCTGTTTACCTTATACTGCTGTTTAAGCCTTGTTCGGACTAGGCTGGTATTTTAGTCTAGTGGCGAGTAATTTAGTAGCTAACTGCTACTGCCTAAAAATCGTCCGCATTACAGTCGAGTAAAGCTCAGTCAGTGGTACTCTGCAAGATGAACAGCCTACAGCGTAATAAAGTCAATAAACTGATAAAGCTAATCGTAACGGCTATTTTAGAAGAGGTGGATGAGGAAATTTGCGTGATTAATAAAAAGAAGCTGTGGATTCGAAAATGGATCAATCAGATCAGATCAGATCTAAAAAAAAGTATACCACGTTAGGTTAGGTTACTTCTTAAAACTATGGTAGTAAAAATAATTAAGAGCTAATTGTATCTTTGAACATGTTTAATTGTTAAATAATTATGCCTTTGAAATAAAATAATACCATTATTCACTAACCTGATGTTTTTAATTTTAAATTTTATTTCCTTTTCACCAAATCCGGCTATATTCATCTTATTTTCTATATCCAAGTATGCGGATTGTTTCTTCTGTTTGTTTTTATAACACGGGGACTTAACATTCCATAAGCAATCATGTTCAATATAAATGGAAACAAATTTTAAAGTAGTTTCCTCGCTCCAGCGAAACGACATTTTCACGTCAACTAATCAACTCGACTAAATCGACAGGTTCGGACTTGTTTAGCCGGCGGCCGAATGAGCACGGACGCGTGGTGGGGGGTGCTACTCGCTACTAGACTACAAAAAAAAATAGAATAAAATGGATTGACTCGACTAAATTACTTACTAATCCACTCGACTAATTTTTTGGTGTTCAGACACGTTTAGCTACTAAATTACTCGCCACTAGACTAAAATACTAGCCTAGTCCGAACAAGGCTTTACCCTTAGTCGCCTTGTACGACACCCACGGAAGAGATGGGGGTGGTGACAATTGTATTCTGCTCTGCCATCACCACATGGCGTCATTGGTACTTAATTTGACCAACTAAGATCCACCAAATTTCGGCGAGCGTAGTTTTTCAACGTCGTTTGGCGCTCGTTGTCTTAGTGGAATCCCAGCCTTAAGAGCCCTATTACATTATGACTGTGATTTTTGCGTAAAATGGCCAATTCTTCTTGATCTCAGAAACAAAAATACATTGACAATTTTGACTAAGTGATTAGTGTAGAATAGATATTGGCATATTTCGTAGCGGCCTCGGTTTTTGTAAATTTTGCTTATCTTTTTAATAAACCCAATATTGTAGAGAACGAATTTTTTAAAATGCTCTAAGAGCTTTTTTTCTGTTGAGGAATCGTTAGTGAATTACAACACTATTTGTGCCCATTAGGGTCAATTCTGACATGATTCTCTAAACTTAAAACTAAATTTTTCATTATATATTGAGAATGACAGAGAAACACTGTTGTCAAATTAGTCTTAGGTTTAGAGAACCATGGTCAGAATCGACCCTATTGTATTACTGACAGTACGTCGTTATAGTGAACGAATGAATTTTGAGATCCTGGATAGAACTTCTATGCAAATGAAATAAAAAAAAATATAATTTTATCTGTAATATAGTCGAATAGTTCGTAGCGGCCTCGGAATTTTGAAACATCATTGATTTAATATAGAAAAAATATTATTCTTAATAAAAAAAACTTCGAAAATAGCTTTTGTTGTTGTTATCTTTCTACAATAAATATTTTTGAGCCAAAGTTATACTTAAATAATAATTACTTTATGAGGAATAAAGATTGTATAATTTTAAAGCAAGAATTTATGAACCTATCAAGAAACACAATAAACATAACTGCAAAATTAGAGATTTGTAATAGGGCTCACAAAGAGTTCGAGATAACAAAGATAATTATGGTCACCATGATCAAAGCCATGATATAAACCATGATCAAAAATCAAATGATATAATTGATCTGCACTGACAGCTGAATAATCGATATTAACCTACAGCATTGGACACTGCACAGAAAGTTTGAAATAATATAGAGGAAATGTTTGGTAGCTGTTATGTGAAATAATAAAAAATAATTATGTTGGTTAAGTTAATACTAGTGTTCCTAATAAGATAACGTCTTTTCTGAAATCAACTAAGACTAAATTAGTTTCAGTAAGTATTAATTAAGATGTTTCAATATGGCAACTGGACCCACCACCCTACTATCCTAATGTGTATACTTACTTCTCCAATTCGTATAAAATATGTAGGTACCTACCTACATATACTTGGACAAAAACAAGTACAACATGTATCTTGTTAACGTTAATCCTACAGTTTTATTGCGATGAGTTTTTAATTCCTTCGGAGTGGAGATCCATTTCAGTTGAATATATGATAAAGCCAATTTAAAGTTATCCGAGTAGAATTGGCTGTACGACCGAGATATCGAGTCATCTACTAATTCTTTTACAGGGTTCGACACGATCAAGGAATTAAATAAATTCAGGTGTCAAATACTAATTTTTCTCAATACATGGATAATTTTCTTAATTATAAATATTATAGTTAAGCAATCGAAATGATCCAATAGATTTTTTTTTATTTCAAAATTGATTGAAGTTTATTTTTCAGGGAGGGTTATAATAATTACCTACCATACCTTTTGTCTAATATTAACTTTAATAAATCTAATAAATAAAAACAACAGAAAAAGTTTATATGCGCACGCACCCCTGCAAGCTAAAACGGTATTGATATATAAATATCGATAATTGCTTCCAAACGAACGTGTCATTGTGCAAATGTTATGTAAAAAGTCGTCCCAAAGTCGTAAATTGTAAGTGCATCTCATCACCGTCTGCGCAGTGTCAACGCAAGGACGGAGGTCACCGTCTCGCCGCGACGTCATCCACTCACTCAAAAATATTGACCACTTTTTGTTTCGCAATCACCGAAGAGACAGACAGTCACTTAGCTTAGGTTATCTGTAAAAAAAACTATGCATTATTTTGGCTCAACTAATTTATTTAAAGCATTAGAACATTAACTAAATATCTGTAACTACATAGTTAAGAGTAACAAAGTTTACTTGTTTTATTTACAAATAATAATAATAAAAATAGGCATTGAAAATTATTTTGAATTTACATAACAAAATAGTGATGATGGCAATGGGAGATGCCATTTAAATTATCACCTGCCATTTTCAGGAGCAGGCAAAGACAGCGATGACCAATTGGCATTAGCGTTCCTCAATGCCACCGCGGCGTAAAGTGCGATTTCTCTACACGATAGGTGGCAATAGGCTCGCCACTAACCTAGAATAATTGGCAAAACGTGGACATTGAATAACTTCTGTCTCCCCCTCCTGGGATAAATAGGTGATTTATGTATGGATGTATTTTCAGGAGAAATTTTTTACCGGGCTTAGCCCTTCTTCCTCATATCATCTTCCCCACAATCTATCCATCGCTTCTTCGATCTTCATCTCATTATAAGTCCATCCACATACAACTATGGATACCTACACAATATATATCCAAAAAACATGTAATTTTCAAATCTTTTTTTTCAAATGTCATTATTTAGATTTGTAATAAACTGTTGAAACAGTTTTTAATAACCCCTGCCACTGGTCGGCATTTGTTTTTGTAAGAATATTTAAAATATCTTTGATCTTGTCTTTCAAAGTCATCTATGTTTGATATTTCAGTGGTTTATATTACAGCCGCTCAGAACCAGACTAGTATTTATTATTTTAAAACTTCTGATAAGTAAATATCGTCTGGCGATCTATTTAGATACAAAACTACGCCATTCGCCTTGAGGGGAATACATTCTTTAATTTGTAAAACTCTTGACATACCAATCAAATCACGAGATATTTCGTAGAAACAAACCTAATTTTCTAAACAATGGCTTTATAAAATTAAAATGTCAATATTGTTATTTACACAAAGCTATTTGTGCAAAGGTGCAAACGTGGGTGTTAGTTCACCTCTGCCTACCCCTTCGGGGATATAGGCGTGATTTATGTATGTATGTATGTATGTACAAAGCTATTTGATAATAGAGAACATTAATAATAAACTTAGATACATTTAATATAGAACGATCTATCGTTCTAAATTAAATGTACAGTTGTCAATATGATTCGATGACTTTGTGTGACCTCTGCATAGTGTTTCAGACGATCAGTTCGATTGACGAAAGATGGTCGGGTTTAGTTTGTCATTCAAAGATTCTTGCTAGAGCTTTCGTAACAAGACTCAAGACAGAATACTGCAATAAAACATATGAATTATATGACGAACTTTGATAAAAGTTTTGCGACTAGTTAATCACTTTGGACACTTTTATCCAAGTATAGGACAGGTCGACATCGCCATCAGGGTACAAAGTTTGACACTTATCAATTAAACAATTCAATGTGTGAGTATCAATATTAAAAAAATATGATTTTTATTGGTTCCAATGGTAACATATTTTCGTTCTGTGACATGTGCAATGGGAAAAAGAATACAGTTTCAAATTATTTACAGCTCTTTTATACTAAAACCCTGAAGTACGAATACTTTTTCCAATTGACTTTCCCCCTTAAATTATTTGATGTTAATTTCAAAGGCGATTGGGAAACATTTACAGAATTATTAATAATACTATTATAATCTTTATTTCAGACCAAAATCCGCCAAATAATGACTTTGCAATTAAATAGCTAATTAGGTTTATTGCGTAATAGGCTTACATTTTTTTTATTCTTGCAACGTCTTTATAGAGCGGGATTGACACATTCTGACCAAGTGACCAAATAGGTCCGTATATCTTTTTTGAGCCATCATATACAAGCGCGTTGCACACCGCTGTTTCATCCTACATCGGAATCCTAATCTTAGCAATCGATACCTGCACGATTAATTCACGGGACTCTGTAATGATTCAAAGTTTGAAAAATTGTTTCTATTTTATGGAGACACAACAAAAAATAAGCATTAGAATTCCTTATCGGCAAATAAAACAAACCAGATTAAGTATCCTTAAAAATTGAAAAATATGCAAGGTTAAATCGGATTATATTCAGGTCTTTTAAAGCTGAATCATAACTGGAAGGTTGGCTGGAGGTGACTCGCAGGTACAGACAAAAAGAGCGAATTAAGCAGTGACACCTGACTGACGCCCTTTGTGTAATACCTGGCTTTGTCCTGCGACTGCGACTGCCACGGCACTATGGAATTCATAATTGAAAAAAGTTTCATTGCGAAGTTTGTTTCGCCATTTGAACACCAATTTTTCACTAACGCTGAAGTCAGAAAAAACTGAAAAAATTGCGTAAGTTAAAATAATTGACTTGTGCATTACTAGTTATCAGCTACATTATTAGTTGTGTACCTACTCTAAATGTTTTTTTAACGTTTATTTTTGAAACAAAAGCGTGATTGAGTTTTAGCTCTTTCTATCGTATATTCAAGAGGCATCATGTTTAAAGTTCAAATTTGTAAAAAGGCTGGTAACAGCAACTAATACTTGTATTTCGTCCCCAGCGCTAAAAGAGCCTTGGATTGTAAAAGTTTAATTTCTAGCAAAGGTAAGTAAATTTGGGCATAAAATTTACACAGATAATACCTAGTTACCGTACTCCTCAAATTAGTGGATTAATATTTAAACGGAATAAATTAGAATCAGAACACTAGGCACCAGCTGCCAATTTTCATTAAGCTTTCGTAGTTTCTGTTTCTCGTTTATAATTTCGTCGCAGTTTGTTTGGAGAATAATTCCATTTAGACTTCGTTTTCTGATGTCACTATATATTTTTCCTGCTAACAAGACAGTGTCATTGTCTCTTGCTTAAAAATAAATGATATAGTTTTTCCTGAGGTCCCGTTACTTCAGTAATGTGGTAAATAGAGTTTGTAGGTTGAGTATCATTAACTCTAATCTAACTTTTTTTTAAATGAAATGCTAATTGAGAACCGATTGTAAATGTTGGTAATGACAGTAACAACACTAGCCCAATAAAAAGCATATTATCTCCAATTTGCATTTGCACTTATATCATACCTACTTTGTCTTTACAATGAACTGTTAAATCGATAGCAGAGATTTAACAGTTTCGTACAGTCTGACGTCTTGTTGAATATACATCATCCCACGACCCTTATTATAAAGGTTATAAAGTAGAATACTGCGAATTTAATTGGATGTCAAAATGAAAATGAGAAGTGTCATTTGAAAAGAAACATCGTGGCACGGCAGAGAGGCTAATAACGATCATTTTTTATTCCTTCGTAGTAATTTCATTTTAGATTGTCTTAATAAAGCTCTATGAAGTGACTTACGAAGCCAGTAATTTCATTAACTTAGAAGTCAAATCATATTTTTATTGTCGTTGAAGCTTGATTTCCGAAACGGCGTAACATGTCGCCATTTTAAATAATGCTATAAGACACACTCAATTTTGACTCTCAGCAGTTTCAAGATGCATTTATTAGATGTCGGGTTACAAAAACAGTTCGATATCTCCTTAAAGATTGCGCAAAACATTGAAACCTCTACATAATGATGAAAGTAACGACGAAAGAATGAATTTTTAACATTTTTACAACTATAATTGGTAACACGTAATCGGAGCCTAATTATTCTGTTTGGAAAGAGTGTGAGAATCCTTGCTATTATTTTGTTAAAAATATATACTCGCTAAAAGTTAAGATTAATGACAATGAACTCCATTAATTTGTTGATTTTCAGGTAAATTTCACAATCTTAATTTTTAACATAGTATACTGAAAACAATTGTATTCATTTATATAATATTAAGTGAAAATTGTGTTAAAATCTTAGGTAATTAAGTCCTAATTTTTAAAAGAAAAATAAGCCACGCGGCCCTACGGAAAATCCTGTTTTAATTGTTTAAGTAATACAGTAGCTCCAAGTTAATAGAAATAGAAACAATGGAATTACCCGACTGTTCTTTGTTTCACGGAATACACAGAACAATTGAGTAATGAAAGCAGTGGGGTGCAGGCCGAACAAGCTCTGTATTTTAGCGCGCATCCGGCGTACGCGCCCTGAACAGGACTTCCATCTTAGCGTAGTGACGACGCACTTCCGCGATTCATCTATTAACTAATTACACTGTACGCTTTGTCTGTAACCACGGAATGGAACTAAAGCCGACCGTCCACCGCCAACTAAACTTAGTTAGTTTAGCTTAGTTCGCACAGTTGAGCCAGTTTTTAATACTATTAACGTGTATGAAAAACTGGCTCAATAAGCTAAACTAACTTGGTTTAGTTCGCGTTGGACGGTCGGCTTAATATTTGACAATCAGCGTGAATATCTTTTTGACCTGAACCAACAATCTTCTAAAATTAATCCCTTTACATTAATTAGAACTAATTGAAATGGGAAATGTTATAAGTATAAATGTAACTTTTTGACGTCTCTGAGTGCGGCAGTAAGAGAGATTAAATATAGATGAATAATTAAAACCTTTTGATTCTTTGTCAAAGCAAGGACAGCGCGTCGTTGCTATGAAGGGACCAAATAACTTATCTATTTATGATGTTGAACATACCTTCTTACTTTTAAAGATGATAACAGCATTTGTTTTGTAGTCTGAGGCAACAGCACGTTAAACTATTATATGCACGTTAAACGAGCAACAGCACGTTAAACGAGTGACAGCGGTATATACAATCATTATTTTGTATTTATTGATATCAAGAAATAAACTAAGCCTAGTCTATAAATAAATAGTGAATGTGTGGTAAATAGCTGCGCCTATATACCACACATTCACTTTTTATATACATTTTATTTATTTATATATAAACACGATAAATCAATTAAGTTCCACCCACCGCTAATAGGTGATGTCTTTATTCCCCAGCAACGTTCTGTACTATTGCTCTCAGTAATGGTTGTAGAAAAGTCTGTAAGAACTAGGGATATTTATGAGACGAGTAGGTAAGTACCCGTGGAAAGTACGTAACGCCCACGAAACTTAGCTAGGATGGGTCTTAATGGCTTCGGAGTGCAAATTCAGACGTGCCGGGAATGGTTCTTTTTCTATTGGGAAAGTTGTACAATCCAACGGCTGCCCGGCAGTTTTTCCACGCGTTCAAACAATTCTAGTCATTAATTAAGCGTCTCTGCCGTAACATTTTAGCATTGTTTTGACTATTCATGAGATTTCCTGACTTTCGCCATCTACAATAAATTACTCTGTTTTATTTTTAAAGATAGAATAGTATGGAAATCCTGTGGTGTATGCCTTGTGGTGACAGCAGAGCAGAATACAATCTTCACCGCCCCAATCTCTCTAGTGTCCAAAAGACACACTGAACCGGGTCCAAATAATCTGGTAGATGAGCTGAGCTTGCCCCCCAATTTTTGAAAACGAGCAAGACTGGTTGATTGTGGGTGTCAATTAAAATTTGCCTACTCCTCCGGGAATAACTCAGTTGTGCGATTTATATATGTGAGGTGAGGAGCTCGCTAGCGCAGTGGTATAGTGCGCTTGGCCTGCGATTGCGTAAACTAAGCAATCTTCGCTAAGGCTGGTCATTCGATGGGTGACCAAAAATGTATTATCTCGAGTTCCTCCGTGCTTGGGAAGGCACGTAAAGCCGTTTGTCCCTGCTGCATCTGCAGTCGTTAATTTCCACCAACCCGCACTGGGCCGGCGTGGTGGGTTATGGCCTAAACTCCCTATATTATTCCATCTATAGGGAAGGCCCATGCCCCAGCAGTGGGGACATTAAAGGGCTGATGATGATGATGATAATTATATTTATATAAAACGCCTCAAACGTAGGCATCTTAATAAGGACATGCCGCTGTAAGTGTTGAAATCCTTATTTAACGTAAGAGGTGAATCAACATTTATTCACTCAAGATTACAGTCCGAGAGAAGGATTTGAATGGATGTGACAGCGGAGTTACGTTGTAACGCGGGGGTTTCATAAGTATTGGTGAAATCGGTGGCAACGGCCAGCGGAGGCGAGCGGCGCCACTCCACCGGTGCATTGTACACTGCAGGGCTGGCACAGGAATAAAATTCTCAGTAATCCATTATACATACATAAATTACGCCTATATCCCCGAAGGGGTAGGCAGAGGTGAATTAACACCCACTCTTCGCCAATTAAGGTAGGTCCCATGTATTGTCATTGCCATTTATCGGGCATATAAAATCGCAGTATATTGCTAGGAGGTATAAGAGGAATGCTGCTGTCCATTACTTATCGCTGTCTTTACTCTTAGTCACCTTGTACGACACCCACGGGAGAGAAGGGGGTGGTGACAATTGTATTCTGCTCTGCTGTCACCACACGCACTCCAACTCCAATCCATACTATATAAAAACAAAAAATCATTTGTAGTTAAGTTCACTTAATTCAACGAATAGCGGCTACGTCATAACGCTACAGAAACAAAGTATCGACTAACCAAAAAAAACATACAGGCACGAATTGAGTAACCTCCTACGGTTTTTCGTGGCTTTACCTACTTAACTTTGCAGTAAAAACTTACCCCCCCGAATACTGGAAGCGCTACTCAAATTTTGAGCACTGAATTAGTATGTATAAACGTCAGTTTTGGCAATACTTAAAAACGAAAAGCCAGACTCAAACTTTGGGAAGCTGAAAAACTACTCAAAGTTTGAGTTTGAGTAGCGTTTCAGCTACTCAAAGTTTGAGTTTAGTTTTTAAGGCGGGGGTTAATGGTGTAATATCGCCAACCCTAAGGCGGTGCATCGTGTGCACCCGCCCCGCCCGACTCGCGCCCGCGCCCCTCCCCGCACTTGCATCAATTCACTTCGCAAATAATCCGAACATTGACGCCGAGTGAACACCCGCCTTATTATAAAACTCGAACCAAATATGAAACAGTATATAGCACTCATCATCAACTTCATCATAAGTACTTTTATGACCCTACTGCTGGTGCTAGGGCCTAAGGTGCATGAAGCAAGAGGGATGATAGGCTTCCCACTACAGTCATAGCATCGATAGATTAGTAGCTATTCAGGACTGAAACGTCTTAACGACCGCGGAAGATATTGGGGGAGGTAACAATTGTATTCTGCTCTGCCGTCGCCAAACCAGCCTCGCCTGACCCAGATGATCAGTTCTTATAGCCAAGTCTGTGGTATTTTTTCTTTCTTAAGCGTCACTCAAACAGCAGCTTAGGCGGGATGGTGGCGGTAGGGAACCCGAACCCGACAAACGTTGACCGCGCTGACGCTGGTTTGGATAATGGCCTGTTTCAGTGAGGCTTCAACCTAATAACGGAATACTTATACAATAATGGCTTCATTCAATTTTATTTTAATTTTATATATTTCAAGAAATATATTTGTTCATAATCATTCAGATTCTAAACCTAAACTGTATAATAATAATAATAATCATCATTTATTGTCAGGCTACAAAGACCATTAGGATATACTAAACATAAACATTGATCAATAGAAAAAACATCATTAATTAAAATAAAATAAAATCAACATTAACAATGAATAGTATTAAAATTAAACATTAATTAATTACAATTAAATAAATAAATAAATTTGTTAGTAGTGGTGTTAGTAACAATTTTGCTAGGAGTTGATATTTTAGTATGGTTAGTATTTAATGTAACATTAATTCAATACAAATAATGAAATGTCCTACTATTCAATGTCAAGTACAATATTTTGCATGGGCAAGTGTGTGACCTGTAGTGAGATTCTGTAAAACCTTACGTTTCACTTAGCATACAGGTGACTACAGTGACGCAGGAACGGCGAGTCCCAGTGGTGTGCGATAACACTCAGGATGGAGTTGCGCGATGCACGAATAAGTATAAGATAAATGTAGAAGAGAGACGATAACTCTTAGCATTCCATGGATTAGCCGTGCCGATGCCGGGTCCATAGTGTGGCAGAGAGGGGGAGACAGTGGCAGCGCCTGGGACTTGTGACCCAAGCGTAGGTTTACGGTGCCCCTTCACAACATGTCAACACTCACCTTCAACAACCCGACTTTCACTCTGCCCTGCCTACTATATTTGAATGGTACAATGATAATATGCCGTGTGGTGACGGCAGAGTAGAATACAATTGTCACCACCCCAAATATCTCCCGTGGGTGTCGTACAAGGCGACTAAGGATAAATCAGCGATGAGGAATGGGAACCAGCGTTCCTCTTATACCACCTAGCAATAGTACTGGGACTTTTGTTGCGCGATAAATGGCATTAGGCTCGCCACCTATTACATGGGACCTAACATAATTGGCGAAACGTGGGTGCGAGTTCACCTCTGCCTGCTCCTGCGGGGATGTAGGCGTGATTTGTGTGTATGTACAATGATAATAAAAAAAATCCTCGAGAAGGCTTTCGTGCCATTGCATAATAAAACATATATAGGTGCAGTGCAATATCAAAAGTATATTTAGTAACTATACTCAACCAGTCACGTTCTATCAAACTAAAGCTCAAAATTAGATTGGACAAGATTGGATGAGTTTAGGGGATCACCCCATAATCCGCGGCTGATGGATGGACACCGTGACATTATCAATAAAAGGGCTTAATGTTTGATGAACTTCGCAGGCAGCAAAAGTTTTTTTTTATTTAATACGTTACTTTCATTTATATATTAATACCTATACAAGACAGATAAAAATTGCCACAAATATGATGCAATGCAAAGGTTTGTGTACACAGAGAAACCAAATAAAATTAATCGGTAACTTTTGTGCCGTGTGGTGACGGCAGATGGACAGAAGTCACCTCCCCCAATCTCTCCTCTTATACCACCTAGCAATATACTGCGATTACGTGCCAGAGTTCATCAACTCTGTTACAAAAAGTTACAAAAAATAGGTCAAATTAAAAATTTCAGTGGGACATCGGTGTTATAATTTTCTTAGTAGGTAACATTATCAATAGTAGTAATGTAGAGGCAGTTATAGATTTGTTATGTTGATACTATTTTATATATTACATGTGATATACGGATAGTGACTGTGTTCAATTTTATTTTCACCATAGGTTTCCCCTAGGTGATTATTGTGTAGCCATATGTTGTTAAACTTTGCACATGTCTGAATGTCTATATTATTGTACAGTTGTGTCAAAAAGCAAAATATGTAATATGTATATGTAAAAAGCAAAATGTCCGCTCTGTGTTGTTACTCAATTGTCCAGTTCCTATAAGCATATATACATTTGCATACGCTTATTGCGCTGCAATCCATCAGCTTCAACCGTCGGTTGAACCAATTCGTCACTCTGATTAATCATTAAATTGTTTTAGTCCATTACGAACAACCAATCAGCCGTGCAAATTCATTTGTACAATAAAGCATTTCCGTTCGCAATATAAAAAAATATGATAGTGTATGTGATGACGCCCCGTGTAGTGACGGCAGAGTAGAATACAACTATCACCACCCCCAATCTCTCCCGAGGGTGTTGTACAAGGCGACTTAGGGCTAAGACAGCGATGAGTAATAGGCAGGAGCGTTTCTCATATACCTACCACCTAGCAATAAATACTGACATTTCCGTGCCCGATAAATGGCAATAGGTTCGCCAGCTATTTATTACATGAGACCATGCCTAATTGGCTAAACGTGTGTGGTAATTCACCTTAGTGGAATGCTGTTTACGTACTAAAACACTCCGGTCATAGACTTTAACGACTCCGGTGTCCCTCCAGCCCTTTAGGAGGGTAGAGTACTCCTTCTCATTTGAAAAGGCGTGGTTTAAGTATGAATGTATGTGATATCTCTGCTATTAACACGATTCCTGCGATTAGCACGCAGACAAACAGTAGACTGTTCTCTTACGGTACTCGATACAGGATAAAGTTTAGTCATTTAATTACCTACGCAGTGCAATCAAGAGCGATTCGAAACAAGGTGCAAAGTGCGGGTGCAAGGGGAGGTAGGCGGCGGGAGGCTCGAGCCAACTGCGTCTTTCCAGCGGGCCTAGCACGGGGACGTGGACAAGTCTCTCTCCACCACACTTAACACTGTTTTGTCTCGGGATTTAGTGGCTGTTAGAGCGAGAGGAAAAGATTTTCTTTCCCCCGAGGAGATGTGTCCACGTCCCGTGCAACAGGGGCTAAAGAGAGTGAAGAGCCTTCAGGCGGCGCGACCGTCCGTCTAGACGTCTGCCACCTTCAAAGTATCAGATCACGTGCACCACGCGTAACCGGTTCTTTCAATGTGCGCTTTTTTAGGCAAAACCTTTCGTGTATCCCCAATTACTGGCCTACTGTGCAAGATTTTTTACTGCGCTCTGGGCAATTATAATTAATTTGACTGCGCAGAGTTCGCACCGATCCGCAGTGGGCCTGTGTTCTTGATTATATCATGATCTACAGACAACGCTTTACAAAAACAACAAATAAAAAATGAAATACAACAACTATTCTTGAAATACAACAACCCTATTTTAGTAAAACCAAAGAGCAACCAAAATGCTGTTGAAAATCTGTTTACATTCTTACCTAATATTATTGTCCTCGGAGAGACATACAAGATTAATAGAACAACCATTGTTGAAGTAGGTACAAATTCCTATTACCATTCTGTTGAATAAAATAGTCTATGCCAATTCAGATAGACTGACAACATGAGAGTTTACTTACTGTTTGACATTATTTTTAGCTTTAATAAATATTTTCTTTTATTTAGTATTTTTGTATAAATGAATATAATTGGGGATATACTAACACCAACAGTTACTAGTTATGTTAGGATTTAATATTTAACGCACTCATTGCGATCCACCCACCACGCAACGTAACGAGCTCTATAAGTTGCTCGAGGAAGCCTGCTTTTTCTCGATATAGGTAGGTACTTACTTCCTTAACATCAGTGTCGTTATAACCATGACAGGACAGACAATTGAATATCGTTGCCCTAGAACTGTACATATGAGTAAATCAGCCCTATATTCCCAAAGGGTTAGGTAGAGGTGAATTAACTTTCCGCCAAAGCCAGGGCATAAGAGGAACGCTGCTGCCCGTTACTCATACACTCGCCTTGTACGACACCCACGGGAGAGATGGGGATGGTGACAAATGTATTCTGCTTTGCCGTCACCACACGGCAGTAAACATCCTAATAGGCATAAACAATTCTTTATGTTAAAATAATCTTACTGCCGCACTCAGAGACGTCAAATAACGTTAATGAGTACTTAACGTCAAAAAATGACAATTCAAAACTAGTCGTTATTCTTGCCGGGTCTAGATTTGAATGAAAATTTTTGACATTAAATACTCATTAAAGTTAACTAACGTCTCTGAGTGCGGCAGTTAATGTCACATCACGCCTGACCATAAAGTGGATTCTTTCGTCCGCTACGCGAACTGAAAATCCTACTTCCTGGTCAGTAATCACATAAAACTATGATCTTACCTCGGGTGATAAAAAAGAAAGCCTCAGATCGCATATATATCGACCTCGCCTTCGGCTCAGGCCTCATATGCTTTAATTTTCTACATTCTTTGTTTTATCATGCTCGATATATAATCTACAACATATTTAAAAAAAAACTAAAATATCAACTTTTGTCTGCATTCGAGAAAAATACACAGAATTCCATTCATAAGTTATCCGATAGAAATGCAAATTTTATTTTCAGCAAGACAATTAACCTGCTTATTGCATTCGTCGTTAGGACGGCCTCATTAAGCACTTGGTTCAGCAGTACATATTAGGTGGGTATACTAAATTTGGAACGGCACAGTATTGAGCAGTTCCGGTGGTGGCTCTCGTAAGCCGCGTAAGATCCGCGGGGCGCGCGTCGAATGGTGACGCATCAATAAATCCGTGTCGAGACAAGGTCGGCGCGAGGGCGCGGGCCTAGTTCGCGTCTCGGCCGCCGCCGCCAGCGCCAAACAGCCGCGCTCCGGCCAGACGGCCGGCTCGTGACTCAGACACGCACCTAAATGCCGATGCAGTAACCCAGTTTCGTATTATAAACGTAGCGACGGCCAATTAGCAATCTTACGTAAATTTACTCTACACTAAAAAAGTATTTATGGGAAAACATGCCTTTTAGGACTTGTTTCACAATGGACGGGTAAGTTCTGGATAGCTTACTTGGCAGTTCAATTGACATATATTTCATATTACAATTGTCAAATTATCTGCCAAGTAAGCTATTCAGAACTTACCGGTCGATTGTGAAACAGGCCCCTCTAGTAAAAATCTTACATAAATTTACTCTTCAGTAAAAATGTATTAATGGGAAATCTCATGACCGTTTCAAATTCAAATAAAACTTCAATAAAAAAAATCTGCTATTGACAGCTCTAATCGGTACCCGCGGGCTGATTCCGTAACTCTCTTGCTAACAATTATTCATTGAAATCAATTAAATTGTTGCTTGTGAGATCGCACGTATTTACCATTTGACAATTCACTTGCTAACAGACAGCCATTAATTGAGAGTCTGTAAAATCCTAATTACGTTAAAGTTTACATGTGACTAACTGAATACCTGCTTTGGGTCATCTTCCCATCCCTTTGACAGTTCATGCGATGCCCGGCATGGTAACCTATGTCCAACTTCGTTTGAAAAGTATTCTTTGATTTTTTTAGGTATATTTCAGTACTATGACCAAATTCTTCATGAAATTAAAACATCGCGCACAAAGTGCACACATTATACACTCCTATATACCTACACACATTGTTATACATACATAAATCACGCCTTTACGATATTCAAAGGTGTTTTAAGACCCAAATTTCGCCAACTTATTTAGGTAATAGGGGGCGAGCTTGTTGCCATTCACAGAAAACTTTGAAATTAACGAATACAAGACAGAAAATCGACATTGTTTTAATTGTGACATTTGTGTTATTAAGGCGAGATTCCACCGTTGTGCTGAAATGTGCGGCACAGCGAAAGAATATACAAATACGTTGTGCCGCACAGTTCAGCACACTGGTGGCCTTTAGAACACAATTTTAACGGACCGAACTTACTGCTACGCGTCATGAGTTGTGCGCCAGTTTACGTGGCTACGGCCCCGGCGCACTCACCTGTCTGTCGCGAGCTAGACAACAATATTTGCATCGAACATAAGGAAACAGTGTAACAAAGGCGCAGTCAATAGTGGACATATCTTTACTCAAGCATTGTACTCCTTCACAAACTGCTAAAAACCTACTATTTACCTACTAATTATTCATCAGAATTTGTTGGTTTCGTTGTTGACTTATTTCAATACAATTGCTATAATTTGTATATTTTAGCATATCATAGAGTTATCTCAACCCTTAAGTCAATAAAATTAATGGAATTTAAAAAAATGATTATAACCAATGGGATATTTCAAACATAACTAAATATATTGATAAAAGAGTATTTCACTTTTATATTTAAAAATACAATGAAATGTTAACATTGGCTATATTTGTTGATATAGGTTAATAGTTACATTTTCTTCACGATGAATTTTTATTGCATGCTATAAAACCGTAGACCGTAGTCATGATTCATACAATGGACTGACACTTCAAAAGAATTATTACATAAGGATTCAAATAAATTTTATTGCTGTATAAAATTTATTTGGTTACCTGCACCAAACTTACTATATTGCTTTTAAGATCTGCATTTTTTTTATTTATTTATTTTAGAAACCTTGGTTAATTTTTGTGTTCTTTGATATCGTTTCCTACGTTTATTTAAAATACGAAATAAAATAACTTAAAATTCGAGCGTGTTCTTTGTGTGATTTAACATTATCTACTAAAGCAGGATTAGGTCTGATTATGGTTGAAACTTCATTGGTAAGCCTGTCCACCATTATCTTAAAGCAAATAACGATCTCGTCACAACGTTGGTGACGTATCTGTAATAAATTTTTTTACCGGCTTTTGAAGACGTGTCGTGACGGCAGAATACAATACATAATTGTCACCATCTCTCAAGTGCTCTACAAAGAGCAGCTATAAATACTATCATACTTTAGAAGTTTATACATCTCTACATATCCCGTCCATAAGCGGGATAGGCGTATGTGTGTTTGAATTTATCATCTTCACGTATATAAAAACCAAATAAGGTAAATATAATAATTAAAATATAGTCGTGTTTTGGACATTAGGCCTAACAATTATATTAGAATAGTTATTCATATAAGCTCTCTATATTTGTAATTACATTGGTCTAGGTGCAAGGTTCATAACCCGGGGTGTTTATGAGAGTTTTATCCCTTTCCCCTATATCAGAGTCTACAAAGTAGTTTACTTCAAAGTAATTATTATCATAAGTATTTATTTATTTTGACAAAATTTGCTTTATTGATCACATGACGTGAATCTCATCTGATTTTTTTTTACTTTTCAATTATATAATAATGTAGGTAACTGGCACAATATGCTTTCACAGAATTATCATGCAGAGATAGGATTTTGTGATAAAAAATAACTCGCCGAACGGTTATTTATCTTCGAGCAGATAATATAATATTCGAATAATATTCTACTTTTATACGGAGTGAATTTGAATTGTGTGCGAAAATCTCATCTAATTGGATACCCATTATATCTGAAGACTTCATGGAATTCCACAGTGATTTCATTGTATTTTAAAAGGCATTCAAACAATTCAACAATAGACGCGCTATGTTGCTTTGAAGGCACTTAGCGTAAAAAAATTAAAATGAAATCTTATTAGCACAATAGAGATAATTGCTTAGACTAGTTAGTTATATACATACTAAAATATTTCAGAGAATAAGCGAAATATCTACGCGTTGCGTCATTTCGTTGGTTAGTGAAGTAATAGATTGGTAAGAGTTTTTAATTTTAATTCGTGTATTTGCAATATTGATTTTGTTTATTTAGTTAGTAATAAAGGCAAAACTTCGCAGTAAGTTTGTAAAATAAATAGGTTTTCCTGTTTAACTGATGGTTTTTATCGTAAAAATAGGTTTTGTTTTTATTATAATTTAACTTATACCACGAGTGAGTTTTCACCAATTAGAAAATGTGATAATAATTTTTTTTTCTAAAATATGGACATTACCTAAAATGATTGAGACATAATTTGGCATGTATGAATTGAGGACTGAAATTGAATGAAGCGAAAAAAGTATGTAAGGATCGTAGCCAGTGTAAAAAAGTGATTTCGTCAAAGACAGGCCTCACATACGTTATTGTATTGTAGCTACAATATTAATTTAGTATGTGTGTGCTTAAAAATTAAATTAAAAAGGAATCTTGCTCATTCTTTCATGAGATTTTTTAATTATATATTATTGGATGTAGTTTTATGAACAGAAAATTAATACAAGCACACAAAACCAACTTATACAAGACACAAAGAACGAAACAAAACAATCCTTTTGTACAAATAATAACAATGTTTTTCACAGAATTTCAGTCGTGATTAATATGGCACCGACTTCTGTTTATCAGTCGCGTCACATGTGCGATGCAGACAGTTGGCCGATAGTGTGATTATCTTTCACACTTCATATTATATACTACTCACTCCACTTAATGGAAACTATTTCAGCCCGTCTGCGCAAATGTTTGTGTTTCGTATGGTCATGTCGTAATAAGGTCAACGCCCACTGGCTTACTGCCTGGAGTTTTATGAAAAAAAAAACATAGACACTTGTCTGTGACACAGTTCGTATGCCCGCAGTATTATTTGGCGCGGAAATTGAACCTAGGTACATAAAATTTCACAAGTCCCGCGATAGACTCGGCCGCGGTGTATTATATAACTAGTGGTCACCCGCGGCTTCGCTTGCATTAAAGTCGGTTATTGTATAGCCTACAGCTTTTTTCGATAAATGGACTATATCCAACACAAAAAGAATTTTTCATTCCACCATCTCGGAAAAAGCGTTTTTGCTCTTCGATATCTGAGTGCAAAAGCTGTTTTTATCCTCTAGAGGATAAAGTAAATTTGAATTTAGAACATCGTGTGCAATGAGTTTGTGAATTCAAAATATCATTATACCTATTTATTTCTACCTCCATGGTGCCGAAATTATCATGCAACCTATTTTAATTTGTTATAAACTCAGACTCGGAACCTTCTTGGTGTACTTTTTTTGTAATTTGCTTTGCGCGCGCCATTTTCTTTTCACGTCATAAATTTGTTAAAACCTTGGAGTTCCGTGACGGTCAATCAGCTTGGCGTCAATCTTGCTTTAAACATTTTGATCGTCTACAATGCTTGCTTGATGCTTGAGTCAAGCATTTAAAAGCTTTTAAGGTTTGTTTGATTTGTTTACGCTAGCAACGGAACAAAAACATACAGAAACTCAACGTGCTTGACTCAAGCTGATTGACCGTCTCGGAACTCCATTAGGGACGGTAATTTTTATTAGGTACTTACATTTGTCTGGATAAATTTTGCGGGTGAGGCTGGGTGGATGGGTGGGTGTTGGCGGTGTGTCTGGGTGAATGGCTGTTTTGTGGGTGTGTCTAGGTGAATGGGTGTTTTGTGGGTGTGTCTGGGTGATTGGGTGTTTTGTGGGTGTGTCTGAATGGATGGGTGAGTATTGTGGGTGTGACTGGGTGGAAGTTGTGGGTGTCTGAATGGATGTTGTGGGTGTGTCTGGGTGATTCGATATTTTGTTGGTGTTTCTGGGTCAATGGGTGTTTTGTGGGTGTTTCTGGGTGAATGGGTGTTTTGTGGGTGTTTCCGGATGAATGGGTGTTTTGTGGGTGTTTCTGGGTGAATGGGTGTTTTGTGTGTGTTTCTGGCTGAATGGGTGTTTTTTGGGTGTTTCTGGGTAAATGGGTGTTTTGTGGGTGTTTCTGGGTGAATGGGTGGTTTGTGGGCGTTTCTGGGTGAATTGGTGTTTTGTGGGCGTTTCTGGGTGAATTGGTGTTTTGTGGGTGTTTCTGGGTGAATGGGTGTTTTGTGGGTGTTTCTGGGTGAATGGGTGTTTTTTGGGTGTGTCTGAGTGGATGGGTGTGTATTGCGGGTGTGAATGTTGTTGGTGTTTCTGGGTGGGTGTTGAGAGTGTGTTTGGGTTAATGGGAGGGTGTTGTGGAAGTTTCTAGGTGAAAACAGAAACTGTTGTGATTATTTTTTTTTTTGTATTTTGCAATTTCCTCGTTGGGGGGGATGAAAAGTTACGTGTTGCACTCGAGTACAAAGATTTTTCACCATGTGCTCTTTTGATTCCCTCGCTATCGCTCAGGATTCTAATTTTTGAATCACTCGCTACGCTCGTGATTCAATTTTAGAATCCTTCGCTAGCTCGGTCATCAAAATTGAGCACGCGGTTAAAAAACAACTTTGCACTCACGTACAACAAATAACTATTAAATTTGAGTTCCTGAAATTAGCGCGTTTAACCAACCAACCAAACAAACTCTTCAGCTTTATAATATTAATATAGATATGTTTTTCTTACCTGTAATAAATTTTGTTGATAATCTTATCATGTCTTTGGAAATTGAGAATTAAATCGGTTTGGTGTCAGACAGACTGCCGGTATATATGTAGTACAATCTAAGCCAAAACCTCGAGCAGATTTAAATGTTACTAACAATTCCTGCAATCAATTGTCTATCGACTATTTTTATAATAGGTTGGGGGAAAAGTTTCTTCGCATTTTTTAAGAAAATTCAAATCATTTTTTAATATTGTTTATTTACATTTAACTAAAGTATGTAGGTACCATTTTGTTCGATAACTTTTGCCATCTTGTAGGTAGGGACATGATCCCATTGCTATAGAAATTTTGGGACTTCTGGTCAAAATACCGTGACAAGTGGTTTTGGCAGTCCTCTCGTGATGTTAACCTGACACTGCCTAAAGAATTCTGAAGAGACCGAAACAGGTGGAAATCTGAAGGTGCAAGGTCAGGACTATACGGCGGATGCATTAACACCTCCCAGCCAAACTCTCTTAATTTTTGCTGAGTGGCTAAAGATGTGTGAGGTCTAGCGTTATCATGATGAAAAACCACACCCCTTCTGTTGATTAATTCCGGCCGCTTTCTCTCAACTTCTTGCTTTAATCTCATCAGTTGTTCGCAGTAGAGTTCAGAATCGATGGTCCTGCCTGGTGGTAACAGCTCATAATGAATAATGCCCTTCCAATCCCACCACACACACAGCATCACTTGTTGCGAGTTAACCCGGGTTTCGCCACAGTCTGTGAAGCCTGACCGGCCTTTGACCACGACCTTTTTCGCACGTTCTTGTCGTACGTGATCCACTTTTCATCACCAGTTATCAGCTTCTTCAAAAATGGTTCGGTTTCATTACGTCGTAATAAAGAATCACAAATGAGTACACGGTTCATTAGGTTTCTTTCAGTGAGCTCGTGACGTACCCAAATGTCGAGCTTTTTGGTGTACCCAGTTTTTTTCAAATGCGCCAAAACTGTTTTGTAGTCAATTCCCAGTTCTTCAGCTACGTCGTAACTACTGACATGCCGATCTTGCTCCACTTTTTCAAAAATGGCATCCATTTTATCTGTAATAGGGCGACCAGAGCGACGTGCATCTTTGACATCAAAATTTCCGGATTGAAAACGCTTAAACCAAATTTGTGCTACTCTCACAGACACTGCACTAGGTCCATAAACATCGCAAATTTATTTCGCGGCTTGCGTTGCATTTTTACCCTTTTTTGTAGTAAAATTTTAAAAGGTATCGAATTTCTTCATTAGATTCACTCATCTTGGCGGTACGAAAAACAAATGAAAATCACACATTTTCCTAATTTGAATTTGGAATTATGTTTTTTAAAATTTAAACTTTCAATGATACCAAAACCAGCCAGATACAAATAGTATATATAGCCAAAGAGATTTTATTACAAGTTTATACATACTATAATGCGAAAAGACTTTTAATATAAATATAATAATAATAACTTTATAGTAAATTTGAACACATATTTTTCACAATTTATATATATTTTACACATTTATTTCACAATTTACATTAATTACTGTACTATTAATTACATCAAAATACTCTACAGCTTAGTATAAAACGAGCCATCATCTTAAAGGACAATTCGATATTTCACAGTCAAAGTGTTTTTGAAACTTAAATGGTAGGAAACGTTGTGGTCTTATTTATTTAATCTATTTTAAAGCTGTTTTATGTCTTTCTAACGTGCAGACAGACCTATAAAAATTGATTATAGGCTTCACGAATAGTACGCATACAAATATTGTTTTCATTTCGACACGCCACGAATGCTTATTTATATCGAAATATAATGGCTGTTTTTATGTTTTTTTTTTCAATTTAATGTCTCTAACTTCATAATTTCAAATAAGAGCATCGTGAATGTAAAGGTGGTTTCCACTCAATATTACATCACGTACGAATTCGCATGTGCAGCTATGGTGCCGCCAAATGCATTCCAATTATTGTGGCTCAAACCTCTGCTTATTCCTTCTCAATTCTCACGATTCTCAAGATTATGATCAACGGATTATGTTCACGGAGGAACTCGAGATAGTATATTTTTGGTCACCCACCCAATGACCATCCATAACGAACATTGCTTAACTTCAACGTCACATCAACGATCTATCGCGTGACGAGCGCTTTTATTACATCCCCAAATAAAGTATTCGATTTCTTTTTTACTAACAAAGCTTAAATTGACATGTTATAAGGGCTAAGGACTGGATTTGAAGAGGCTGCAGGTGAAGGCGCCGTCTAGACGTCTGACGCCTCCACGTGTCGCACATAGTACTACACATGGTTCTGAGCAGGGGTGCTTAGTTGCAGCCACAGACTATAAAACCTCAAAGGTTCTTTGAAGCCTAAAATATTATTGTACCTCGTGGTAAACATGACCGGAAATACCCTGGCGGCTAAACGTGGGTGTCTGTCGGCTAAACCTCTGCCTACCCCATAAGAAAGGCATGCCTATATCCCCGAAGGGGCAGGCAGAGGTGAATTAACACCCACTTTTCGCCAACCCATGTAATAGGTGGTGACCCTATTGCCATAGTATCGGGCACAAAAGTCGCAGTACATTGCTTGGTGTAGGTGGTATAAGAGAAACGCTGCTGCCCATTCCTTATCACTGTTTTATCCTTAGTCGCCTTTTACGACACCCACGGGAGAGATTTGGGGTGGTGACAATTGTATTTTACTCTGCCGTCACCACACAGTATGTATTGTGAAAAATAATTGCCAGTAAACTAGGATGCCGTTGTTTGGTAAATCGTAATATATTTTTCTACACAATTGCTCGTAAATTGACTCTTATTACACCGTTTTAAGGTTCATAATGCAGCGTATTATGCACTCGTGCATAATTTATTACGTACTAGTGCGTAATTGTGTATTTTTTTATGCTTTTTTTTTAGTTTTAAATTCTCGTATAAAAGGGTCTAGCCCATACAGTCAAGTCTTTAGTGTATATTTTATCTGTAGTGTTATGAAATAATGAGTGGGTGAAATGTATGAATGAAATGAATTTTACATACATACATACATAAATCACGCCTATATCCCTGAAGGGGTAGGCAGAGGTGAACAAGCACCCGCGTTTACTGAATGAATTTTACGTTAAAATATGGGTGCCACATATTTTAACGCATCTAGGGAGTGCTTGGCGCGAATTGAATGGTAACAGAGAGTAACAGAACAAAACAATTAACTTTTTTCTCCACGAAAAACTGACAATCAGAATATTATAACATTTTTTTATATCTTCTTTTTTTATTCTTTAATTTCTGGTAGACAAAGAGGCACACTGCATTCATCTACGTCTTCAACCACAACAGCGTCATAATCATAAGCATTGTAATCATGATTTTAGTAAACATTCATACATGTAACTCAAATAACTAATTGCATTGTTTGAATTTTTGTTTGTTCATTGTGAAAATTTAGGGTTAAGCAGCGATGAATAATGGACAGCAGCGTTCCTCTTATACCACCTAGCAACGTACTATACAACTACGCATGCCCCGCGATCCCAGGGCAAAATCGCGGGGGTATGTGAGACTCCCCGACGTAAAAGGCGCCGGGACTACCCACTAAAACTCCCCAGGGTGCTCCACCATCTCGCATGGGCGGGGTAAAGGATAACAGCTGAGCCTTGTGCCTAACCCCCGTCTTGCGCTTGCCTGCTGTCAGGTGTCAGGCTCCACTCCGCGGCTGAACCGCGCTTGCTGCTCATAAGGCGATGGCATACGTGACCACTGATATGCCATCGCGACACCTCCGAGGCTTCTGTGCGGCGGGTAAAAGTACGATGCCCGTCGCTCAGAGCCTGAAAGTTAGGGGGCGATGTTTCGGGCAAATATGCGCCGGCGACGCCCAGGTCTCCTCCGCTTTTGCGGATCTGCGGAGGGGTCTTCTTCGCGAGTCCTCTCCTCCGCCTCCTTCGCTTCCATCACGGCCTCGGCGAACCTCCGCGTAGCCTGCCACGCGTTGTCGCCTTCGGACAAGGCCTTCACCAGCGCCGGCAGGGATAAGTCTTGGCCGACTGCAACCGTGAGCTCCGACCTCTCTGTGGCCCACCTCGGGCACTCCTCAAGGGACCTAGCAACATACTACGATTTAAGTGCCCGATACTGCCTACCAATGCGTGTGTGTTGCCAGTGATGACTTACGGCACCGAAACGTGGCCGTTTACAATGGGCCTTATAAGAAGACTCAAAGTCACCCAAAGGGCAATGGAGAGGGCTATGCTCGGTGTTTCCCTGCGTGATCATATCAAAAATGATGAGATCCGCAGGAGAACTAAGGCCACCGACATAGCCCGAAGAATTGCGGACCTTAAGTGGCAGTGGGCAGGGCACATTGCGAGGAGGACTGACGGCCGTTGGGGCGGAAAGATCCTCGAATGGCGGCCACGAACCGGGAGACGCAGCGTTGGAAGGCCCCCACAAGGTGGACCGAAGATCTGGTGAAGGTCGCGGGAAGCCGTTGGATGCGGGTAGCGCAGGACCGACCGGTTTGGAGATCCTTGGGGGAGGCCTATGCCCAACAGTGGGCGTCTCTCGGCTGAATGATGATGATGATACTGCCTACCCCTTCGGGGATAAATAAGCATGATTTATGTGTGTATGTATTGTTTGAATATTAATTACTAAGCGCTTCCATATTATTTGTAATATTTATACCCAATGATGATAGGTACCTATGTGTAGAATTTAAAGTACTTAGTAAAAATAGAAATTGTGTATTTGAGAGAGATTTAAACTATTAAAAAAGTTTAATATTTAAATTAATTCAGAGGTCTGGAACATTGAACACCATAACAACTATACTCATATAATAATATCATATACTATTACTAGCAATAGCAATTATGTATATATTCATGCTACATTTGTACGTGGCGGCAGAGCAGAATAGAATTTTGATGGTTAGAAAAAGTTCAATAAATTACAGTATTATGGTCCGCTGCCAGCAGCGGGCGCGGGTTCGATTCCCGCATCAAGACCATAACTTTTCGAACTTTTTCTAACCACCAAAATCTTTGTACTAATTTTTCTAACATTTAAATGATGTTGAAATTAAAATCGATCAGAATATAATTGTCACCACCCCAAATCTGTCTTGCAGGTACGACACCCGCAAGACAGTTTTGGGGTGGGGGACAGACAAGGTGACTAGTGGGAAAACTTAGCAACTTACAGCGATCCATGTATCCGATCGATCGTATTAGATGGCAATAGACTCGCCCCATATAACTTGGAACCCTTTGGAGATGAAGGTGTTGGCATGGGTAATTTATGTAAATATAAATATGTATGTAGCAGCATAAAATATTATTTTAGTTTAAATAAATATTTATTTTAGAACTGTTAATTTTTTTTTAAAGTTGTCTGCAATATATTTTGTGCTAAAATTATTGTTACTAAGCTGTGTATTGATTTAAAAACTTCAATAACTATATAAACCTGATAAGATCAAAAGATACTCTGTGAAGATCTTACGGGTGAGATAAAGCCTCGTCTAGACGTGTGGGCGTGGGCCCTGACACCTGATACGCAGCGTGTACTTTTTACAGTTGAGGACGAGAAAACACTGAAAGGCTAATAACCGATGACTTTAGAGAGAATTAATAGAATAAGTAGACATAGTGCGTTTTCAATAGTTTCTCTATTCAAAGCTCAATTTATATTTTGATAACTTTTTCTGATTTTTCTGTTAAATGTCGTGGCTACAAAACATTGATTTTGCAGTAGTAGACAAAATAATGTTTTATAAATTTACGTCGTATGTGATTTTAATTATAATTAGCTGATTATTTCGGCATTACTCAGGAAGGTGGCCCAGCGCGAGTAAACCGCCTAAAACCAACTCTCTCGTGTATAAAATCATTTTAAAATGGATATTCGCTCCAGTCTCGTTGTCTTCTCCCTTAAGAAGTCAGGATAGAGCTAAAGTTCACACCTTGCGTATAGGCAAATAGTGCACGAGAATATGAAGTATGATCATGATCATTACGAAGTATGACCCCAAGTGACCATACTTTGTAATGATAGCTAGCTTCCCCTATACATTATTTTCTTCATCTATCTTAAATTGCAGATATCAATAGCCGTATTGATGTACCGCCCAACGCACAGTCCTTCACTGAAGGTACAAGAATATAAGGAGATGGTGTTGCAGAATGATAGCTTAAAATATGATGAAAGTGTAGCAACATGTCAGTCTTAATATGGCTTGTATTAAATCAAAAAACAGTTGAATATAAATGTTTGATACCTTTGATCTACCGTTAACCTGCACCGTTTGCACGATTTAGACGGCGCAGGCACGCCGTCTAAATCGTTTATAACATTTTATATTAATATAACATTCTTTTTTCATATTCACACAAAACAAAATTTGATATAGAATGTCACGAAAATATTGAAATATACTAGACTAAATTATAAGCTAGAGATCTGCTTGATCATTAAGTTGTAACAATTACGACGATTCAATCTATTTCTATATCTACAATAATCTTTATGATTCTTGTCCTGCTTCCTTTGTACTTGGTATCCATTATGTCGAGTATCATACATACATAAATACGCCTATATCCCCGAAGGGGTGGGCAGAGGTGAACTAGCACCCACGTTTCGCCAATTATGTCAGGTCCCATGTAATAGGTGGCGAGCCTATTGCCATTTATCGGGCACAAAAGTCGCAGTACATTGCTATTGCTAGGTGGTATAAGAGGAACGCTGCTGCCCATTCCTCATCATTGATTTATCCTTAGTCGCCTTGTACGACACCCACGGGAGAGATTTGGGGTGGTGACAATTGTATTCTACTCTGCCGTCACCACACGATTGTATGTACTCACACGTATGTCGAGTATCGATTACGGCATTACATCCTAACATCTACCTGCCAGTCACAAGATCTGAAATGTTAGACGATAGTTATTACTCCTAAGCCTGTCTCTCTTAGCAACGAAGTATCAATTACACCACTCAGAAACACCCACGATGTTTTTCTCGTATCCGCCACTGTCGCCACCTAGGTGTCATATTAGAAAGCATATCAAATATTAGTAATTATTAAAGTACAATGCAAGTACAATTTAGGGGATAAGCTTATCCATAGTATGTGACCAATTACGCAAGCATAGGTACCAACCTTGTTATATCTTGATATTTTTTCTATGAAATTTTTATTTTATGGGAAATTATATGGGAATTTTATTATATTTTGATTTTTTTTTCAAACTGTAAATTAAACAATATTATTTAAAGATATTATCAAATTATACGCCCCATTCCATACGTGGGTGCTAGTTCACCTCTGCCTACCCCTTCGGGGATATAGGCGTGATTTATGTATTATATGTATGTATTCCATACGTTTAATTTTGGCCGTGTGGTGACGGCAGAGTAGAATACAATTGTCACCACCCCAAATCTCTCCCGTAGGTGTCGTACAAGGCGACTGAGGATAAATCAGTGATGAGGAATGGGCAGCAGCGTTCCTCTTATACCACCTAGCAATGTACTGCGACACTTTTATGCTCGATATATGGCAATAGGCTCGCCACCTATTACATGGGACCTAACATAATTGGCGAAACGTGGGTGGTAGTTCACCTCTGCCTACCTCTTCGGGGATATAGGCGTGATTTATGTATGATTTATGTATGTAATTTTGTGCAATAAAATACTAATATTACGGTGTGATCGCCGTTTTCACATCTGCTGTCGTCCCCATTGTCCATATTTCTAACATCTTTGTATGAATTCCCTCTGTCAAATCTCACAGTTCTATCGATATCGAGTTTTGATAAAACACATTTAGTAATAGCGTTACCTTTATTTAAAACGTTGTTCTAATTCCATATAATATGGTTAAAAATCCAGTACACTGAAGTGGCAGTTAGGATTCCTAATAAAAGAAGAAGCATTAAATAATGTTAGTGATTATGATGGGAAAATTGTTACGTAGGTATGAACAAGTAGAGGAGGTGGCCATATAAAGTTATCGATTTGATAGGTATGCTATAGGAATGACAGCTGTCTGTGCTGGTTATCATTAGCGTACCGATAAGATAGTACGAGGGCGGGTCAATAAGTCCGTGACTTTTTGAATTTTTTGAACCTCGACAAGTCATATTTTTTGGAAGGGATAAAAAAATTGGAGAAGCGTTGGACAAAGTGTATAGAGCTCAAGGGAGACTACGTTGAAAAATAAAATGCTTTATTTATCTAAAAATCTCAAATCTACTTTATTTATCTAAAGACCCCGTATGTTCAAAGGCATTCAGTGAAAAATTAAATGTTTTTAATTTTAAAAGGAGTAACAAGCTAGTTAAAGGTTCCGAAACAATTGGTACACCAAACTTAGTTTGTGTTAAATAAATTTCTTTAATACTAACAGCAAACAACATAAAAAGTATTAAACGCTGCAAAATTGTAATGCAAAAATTTTACTTTCGTGTTTCAATATGTTGCTCCACGACATCATCTTCAACTCAACTCAACTTACTGTATATGAGGAAATTTATAGAATGCCAAGTCACTAAATACCTAACAATCAACATTTCAAACATCGTACTTCTGTCCAAACTGTCACTCCCAAGGCTGAAAGAGATCGGTCCTTAGCGATAAGACCACTTTACTCTATAAGCTTTAACTACTTTGAAATGTACATATTGTTTTATCGTTGTTGTACAGTAAAATGCTATTCTATTCTTATTCAATTCTACCTGCCTATACTTTTAGGCGCATTTTTCTCAGCCGGCGAACCATGTCGTCTAGACTAGACGCAGCAGGGGCAGAAAGCGACGCGCCCGCCGGAAGTGCGATCGACTCGACATGCCACAAATCCAACAATGGCATTGTGCACACATGCCAGCATAAAATGCAAATTATACTTTCAATAGCCCCGAAGCAGCGGTGTTGTAGCGCTGCGGTTTTTGGGGCAATCATGTTGTTATCTGAATTTCTTCGACAATCACGCATCAAATCGTAATTTTACCATCGGTGGGTTCCAAGATAATGAAATACAGTGAAAAATAGGGTTTATAACATCTACTGTTAAATTCCATTATTCAATTTAATTATAGTCCTGGTTGGCAGAGTGGTTTAGGCAGCCTCCTGGATAACATACATATCAGGTCAATCATTTTTCGAAATTTCTCTGACGTCTTTTTCTTTGCAATGATTTTTTATTAAAAATTCTTTAGAGAGAAACGTTCTTTCACTATCTAATAGGAAGTACTTAACTTGATACGATAGGCAACTGTAGTCCAAAGACGGCAAGACGTTGCCGATTAACGAGTAGTTCCTGTGGCTTTTTACAAGCTTGCATTTTAATGGTCAGCCGGCCTGTGTCATTAACTGAATTCTTTATAGCGGCCTCAACGTCTAGACGAGCGCGTGTAGTTCCTGCTGTCTTGTACAGGTTACCACGGCACGTCAAAGTTTCTCAATGGTCTCTGAGCTTTACGTCGAACAATTTACGGTTGACAATAGACTGGAGACATATGACAGGTTTGTACAGTCTGAAGTGCTGTCGGCTGTACGCTTCTAACACT
Source organism: Cataclysta lemnata (assembly GCA_963931975.1). Taxonomy (NCBI): domain Eukaryota; kingdom Metazoa; phylum Arthropoda; class Insecta; order Lepidoptera; family Crambidae; genus Cataclysta; species Cataclysta lemnata. The sequence goes on from OZ008352.1 coordinate 8,649,244, forward strand.
TGCTAATGTGAAATGTTAAATTGTCCGCAACAATTTATCGTCACGCACGCCTCGTTTGTTACCTAATTGTGCTACTTTATTATGCATAGCGCTCAAAGATGCACAAGTTATTGACGTCTTTCCTTTCGTATCGAGCAAGCCATACGGGCAAACTGTGTGCCACATGTTGGCCGATCACATAGTTTTATTATAAAAAAACAGAAAACCAAACAACTGCTAAGTAGCACATGTCGATAATTCGTTTCCATTTAGCTGAACAGTATGAAATTTACTTCTTCCCTTCTTCCCCCGCTTATGCGACGGATGATAATTATTTACAAAAAACATTTCTGGGCACGGGAAAAGTAGGCCCAGTTATTATAATTTCACAAAATTGAAGATTCTTCAAAGAGTTTATACAGATTAACTTTTTGTCCATCCCTTAGGAATAATTTGTGGTATTTAAAATTCTTTCTGAGCCTGAATTAAGTTAAAATATTTTCAGTTAGGTTGTGTCTTATTTCGTGCAGAACCATTTTCTATTAGGTGACTTGTCTTTCTGCTTTAATCAACCTATCTCCCTTGGACTTTGCTATTCACTGAGTGAAAGCCACGGGTAGACTAAAGCATTACATACATACAAAAATCAATTTAAACGGTCGCCAATTAGGTTATACATACATACATACATAAATCACGCCTATATCCCCGAAGGGGTAGGCAGAGGTGAGCTAGCACCCACGTTTCGCCAAATATGTCAGGTCCCATGTAATAGGTGGCGAGCCTATTGCCATTTATCGGGTACAAAGTCGCAGTACATTGCTAGGTAGTATAAGAGGAACGCTGCTGCCCATTCCTCATCACTAATTGATTATCCTTAGTCGCCTTGTACGACACCCACGGGAGAGATTTGGGTTGGTGACAATTGTATTCTACTCTGCCGTCACCACACGGTTATATTCCATGTAATAGGTATATATTGTCATCAATCAGACATATAAATCGCAGTATATTGTTAGGTGGTGTAAGGAACATTGCTGCTCAATTCTCATCGCTGTCATAACCATTCTACGACCCTCGCGGGAGAGATTGGGGGTACTGATATTTGTATTCTGCTCTGCCGACACCACAGACACACTCATCTTTATATCATTAATTAATGTTGGTGTTTATTTTTATAGCCACATTACTGTTTTGTTACATCAGCGGTACCAAAACAGTAACAATTTTGATCAAATAAATCCTATTACTTGTTAGCATGGATCATAAATTAAACGCGATCGATCGAAACCGTTTTACGAACAATCATCTTCCTACCATGTTCCCAGTATATAAAAAAATTCACCGTAGTACCTACTTGCTTTAAATTTATTTCATTTGATAATTTCTACAAATCTTTTTAGAAGATCTTTTGTCACCATAGATCATGTCCCTATTAAGGGGTGCAAAGGTTATTTAATATAATTATGCTCCATTGGATTGTAATGCGCCTATGATAGCTACCCCTAGTTATCATAGACGCCTAACAATCCAATGGAGCATAATAGTTTGTGATGTAACCTGGAATCATTCAAGCCAATGAATCGCAACTAAAATGCTTATTGAGCAAATACGCTTACAGAGCCGCGTAGCGTTTGTTGTGTATTTGGATGATATAAGCGACGCAAATATGTGGAAGATGTTTTACCATGCATTTAGTTCTTGAATGATGTATCTAGAATGCTTAACGTGTTTTGTTTCATATTATTCTTGTCTAGACTCAAGCCAAAGCATGTTTTCTTTTCATATTGTAATGCTACCATAGAACGAGCTTTCGTACATACATATATGTATATCACGCCTTTTTTTCCCGAAGGGGTAAGCAGAGGTAAATTTATATCCAAATTTCGCGAACTATGTTAAGTAACAGATGGCGAACCTATGGCGATTTAGCAGGCACGTGAGAAAATAGTTATTTGTTGTACGTGAGTGCAAAGTTGTTTTTTAACCGCGTGCTCAATTTTGATGACCGAGCCAGCGAAGGATTCTAAAATTGAATCACGAGCGTAGCGAGTGATTCAAAAATTAGAATCCTGAGCGATAGCGAGGGAATCAAAAGAGCACAAGGTGAAAAATCTTTGCACTCGAGTGCAACACGTAACTTTTCATCCCCCCCAACGAGGAAATTGCAAAACACACACAAAAGTTTCTGTTTTCACCCAGAAACTTCCACAACACCCTCCCATTAACCCAAACACACTCTCAACACCCACCCAAAAACACCCACAACATTCACACCCATCCACTCAGACACACCCAAAAAACACCCATTCACCCAGAAACACCCACAAAACACCCATTCACCCAGAAAAACCCACAAAACACCCATTCATCCAGAAACACCCATTTACCCAGAAACACTCAAAAAACACCCATTCACCCAGAAACACACAAAACACTCATTCACCCAGAAACACCCATTCACCCAGAAACACCCACAAAACACCCATTCACCCAGAAACACCCACAAAACACCGATTAACCCAGAAACACCCACAAAACACCCATTCACCCAGAAACACCTACAAAACACCCAATCACACCCATAAAACACTCAATCACCCAGAAACACCCACGAAACACCTAATCACACCCAAAAAAAATCCAATCACCCAGAAACACCCACAATACTCACCCATCCATTCAGACACACCCACAAAAACCCATTCACCCAGACACACCAACAAAACACCCATTCACCTAGACACACCCTCAAAACACCCATTCACCCAGACACACCTCCAACAGCCACCCATCCACCCAGCCACACCCGCAACATTCATCCAGACACACCTGTAAGTAGCTAATAAAAATTACCGTCCCTATTTGAGTTCCGAGACGGTCAATCAGCTTGAGTCAAGCACATTGATTTTCTGTATGTTTTTGTTCCGTTTCTAGCGTAAACATATCAAACAAACCTAAAAAGCTTTTAAATGCTTGACTCAAGCATCAAGCAAGCGTTGTAGACGATCAAAATGTTTAAAGCAAGATTGACGCCAAGCTGATTGACCGTCACGGAACTCCTAGGTTTTAAAAAAATTATGACGTGAAAAGAAAATGGCGCGCGCAAAGCAAATTACAAAAAAAGTACACCAAGAAGGTTCCGAGTCTGAGTTTTTAACAAATTAAAATAGGTTGCATGACAATTTCGGCACCATGGAGGTAGAAATAAATATGTGTAATGATGTTTTGAATTCACAAACTCATTGCACACGATGTTCTAAATTCAAATTTACTTTAACCTCTAGAGGATAAAAACGGCTTTTGCACTCAGATATCGAAGAGCAAAAACGCTTTTTCCGAGATGGTGGGATGAAAAATTTATTGTGCATTTAATAACAAATATCCAAACTACCTTCTACATAAATAATATAGCTCTTAGATGAACTGTGATGAACCAATGATCGTGGTTAAGTTAAGCGAACAAATTTAATCATCACTTTTTAATGTCTCAATTGCTGGGGCCTTCGTTAAGGATGGAAGAATATAGGGAGATTGGGACATAACCCACCACGCTGCCCCAATGCGGGTTGGTGGGTATTAACGACTGCAGATGCATCCGGGACCAACGGCTTAGAGTGCCTTCCGGAGCACGGAGGAAATCGAGATAATAAATTTTTGGTCACCCATCCAGTGACCTGCCTTAGCGACTTTGCTTAGTTTACGCAATCGCAGGCCAAGCGCGCTATAGCCCGACAAGTTCATGCGCGACCTTTCTGTTTATGAGGCGGTGGCGGGGACGGGGCGCTCTGGAAGTTAGCGGTGGCGGGTGATGCGGCGAGGAGCGAGTTTTCCCTCCACCTTCGCCCGCCCCCGCTGGCATCTGGAGTGCCCCGCCCCCGCCACCGTCTCTCATACCGCAGGAGGGTCGCTAGCGCACGAAGTTATTGGACTATCGCGAGCTCCTCAAGGAATAAATAGTAAAGAGAAAAAATGTGTTTTCAAACAGAAGTTGTGGCTAATGCCATTAGTGTTCCGAGCAGAACTCATTGGACACGTGGTGAGATGTGAACTGCAATCCGTCCCGCAAAGGCAAACCCTTTCACGTTCAGTAAGCCGTAATGACGCGTTCTTTCATTCGCTAAAATTTCCAGAAGCTTGTTCCCTTTGATCTTTTGGATTGCGGACCGTGTTTAAGTTTGTTTATTGGAATGCGAATAAGTGTTTAGAGATGTGCGCTGTTCTTCAATCAACTAATTACTTCACGTATTGTGCAGTAAAGTAGGCCTGTGTGTGATCCGATGTCTTCAGTGATCATTATAACATATAAATATATATATATATGAGACTAAATAGAGTCTTTTGGCCTCGCACGACATTAACCATTAATAATTAATTAACGTGTTGCTATTGTTTTTTTATAGTTTCTAACATATGTGCTATGTATCAATCAACATAATTAATGGATTCGTGTGTCTTCGATGTCTATAAATGTTTCTCTTTCTTAATTTTATTTTCTTTCTCTGAATAAGAAGGACTCAAAGTGATGACTATTCGTTTTTGGTAGCAACCCGACCCGATTTAATTATCAAATTGTTTGGGTCATCAAATTAATCAAAGAATTTTCTAATATTTCTTTCATAAATGGTTTTAGAAGTGAATTGGCTGTTAGTTTTGAACCAAATGAGTATTTCAGGTGATATAACAGCGAAATATCTCTTGAAATATTAACATTATTATAATTAATGCTTGCACCGTCATAAAAAATAACTATAACGTACAAAAATAATACTTATCATCTGGCTTTACTACTTGAAAGAATTCCTCGTGCGTCATCTCTAAATTAAACATCCTTTTGCCGTTTTAATATTTAATATCTGTATGTAATAAGTGGTGACTATAAGGAGTGACTTCCTGTTTAAGATTGTACTATTTGATCTAAAAGTACTTGATTCTTAATAAATATTTTTTTAATGAAATCCTAATGTCAAATATTGTGGGTTGACTTACAGTGTTTTGGATTGGCACGGCAGAGTAGTGGCAGTGATACAGTCACAAGTTTATACTGTATTTATTATAGGACTATGTAATGTGATTACCCTTTAATTAATATCCTCGGATGGTATTCTGACGGGACCTGAGGTGTTACCCTGGAAGTTTGTTTCGTTCGTTCGAGTCTTTGCGTCTTTGTCGCTCTTATTTTAATACGCAGTGGCGTGAGAAAGACGGGTAGATGTGAGTTAATCGTTCGGAGTTTCAGAGTAGACCTGCTGCGCCTGCGACCGAGGCGGCCCACCAATCACGACAGACAGAGCAATCCATGGCAACTTACTACTAACAATAATCCTAGAAAAATTAATCCATTTTGATAAAAATGTTCAAATAATTGTTTATTTCTTTAATACTAATCCAACTATATCTTTCAAACCCAGATCGACGAATTTTCCATTTCTTAAAATGTCGACATATCGATGAGGAGGGAAACTAAGCTAACTGACCCATTAGTAGTTTATGTTAGATCCCTTGTGACCTTCCGCAACTCCACAAAAGTGTGCAACAATTGAAAAGCAAAAGTGTCAGCCACTCGCGATTTTCGAAATTTTATGACGTAATGCGGCAATCTGCCTGCGACATATTACAACATTACCGGAGTGAACAACACATATACCTAATTGAGGAAAATGTGGTGGTTTAATGTAATTTTGTTTTGCAATAATTATTTGGTGTTCTTTTGAAACAAGAATCAAAATCGGATTGCAGCTAACTAATCTGATTACTTAAAAATCAGGTCCATGGGAGACTGCAAACCCTAATAATGACAAGAAGTATCAAGCGATTTTATTCAAGAGCTAAATATAATTTTGTACTGTCTAGTTTTTACAAATGACGAAAACAATCAAAGAACGCATGATGACTTTGAGCATAATATAAGCAAACGTAGCCGGTACCAGTATAAATTACATTTGTTTACAACATACGTATGTAAATGGAGAAAATAATTTTCCACGGTCTTATCCGCAGACGTAAACACTCGTACATAACTCTACGCTAATCAAATAAACGAAGTCTATTTCTAAGTATTTATTTATTGGAAACATTGATGTATTTTTACTCTCGTATATTATGAAACATAACTTAAAGTTTTACGTCTTCCCATAATGCCGCATGAATAAGTCTTAATCAAGTATTGTTAACTGCTATATAGTTCAATAGTCTTTATTATAGAAAAAGGGACAGAAATTGTTACGACATCTTACAAAAGGCCTGAACGTAAGAAATCCTAAAACAACAAACGTATTGTAAAAATACCGTTTTGAATTTTCTTTAGTGTCTCAGATGAAAGTAACCATTTTGCAATTCAGAAAACGATATACCTACCTATGAATAAAAGTTAAATAAAAGTTACTGTTAATCTGTCAAATGTAAGTAACTAATCTTTATATTCTTAATATAGTGCCGGGGCCCGGATTTGATATTATTATGATAAGAAACTGACCTATGTTTAATCAAAATTTTACATTATTTACTTATTTATAATTGATCTTTCCTTGATATCATCAGCTTTATAACATCTAAAAAACTTATACAATAACATTAAAAATTGATTTAATTTTCCTTTTCATTTGTTTAGTGAGTATTTTTATTCCAACGCGTCATTAGAGCTATTGAAATGTAACAGCATTTGTTTTCACAGCACGCGCTTCTATTTTGCGCTTGAAAGATGAATGTCGGATGTTTTCACTTGATTATACCACTGATACGTAAGCAATACCGGTCATTATTTACAATCAGACCGCAAGTAAACGTACCAGGGTCGCGTCACAGCGGCCTCGGCTTCCGTAATACGCCTCCAGTGCTACCAACGCTTGCGCATAAAGCCGGATCCAGACGATTCGAGTGTAACGTGTAATGTAATCGTGTAATACAAACATCTACTGGTAGGCAGAGGTGAACTAGCACCCACGTTTCGCCAATTATGTTAGGTCCCATGTCGAGCCTATTGCCATTTATCGGGTACAAAAGTCGCAGTACATTGCTACGTGATATAAGAGAAACGCTGCTGCCCATTCCTCATCACTGATTTATCCTTAGTGTCGCCTTGTACGACACGCACGGGAGAGATTTGGGGTTGGACAACTGTATTCTACTATGCCGTCACCACACGGCAATCGTGTAATGTAATCGGTGTAGCATAAAACATTAAATATTGGTAACCGTTTTTTTATACACACGCTTCCATTGTTTAACGTTATTTATTTGACGATTCATGAGTGTATGTAATGATACCTTATATGAATAAACCATATTTTTTCATTTTCAATCCAAATGTAACACGAACGAGCATATTACATGGCTAGTAGTGCAGTCCTAACGTAGTATTCGTGTTACATTACACGTTGGATTACATTACACGTTACACCCGTCTGGATCCGGCTTAATCTATTATAGGAAAAGTACGCCCGATTAGCTCACTGACACATAAACGCGCGGTATCATTCAACCTGTCTGGGAATTTATTTGGAAGTTCCGCTTGACCTGCTTGATTTTCCAAAGCTGTATTCTGATACAGCCGTCTATTGAGTTGTCCGATTCATTCATAAGTGATTATGGGATACAGGTATTATGTAATAGGCATGGGTTAGTATTTAACAATACTGAGGGCCTGTTTCACAATCAAAAAGTAAGTTCTAAGTAGCTTACTTTGGAGATCATTTGACAGTTGTAATGTGAAATATATGTCAATTGAACTGCAAAGTAAGCTACTTCGAACTTACTTGTCGATTGTGAAACAGGCCCTAAGTCTCAGTAGAGATGAAGCTATTAAATTTTCAATACAGGGATTACGGACATAGATGCAAATTTCAATTTCATATGTCCTCTCTAGGAAGCAGTTAATAAAGCTTACAGGTATATACATACATACATACATAAATCACGCCTATATCCCCGCAGGGGTAGGCAGAGGTGAACTAGCACCCACGTTCCGCTGATTATGTTAGGTCCCATTTAATAGGTCGCGAGCCTATTGCCATTTATCGGGCACAAAAGTTGCAGTACTATTGTTAGGTGATATAAGAGGAACGCTGCTGCCCATTCCTCATCGCTGATTTATCCTTAGTCGCCTTGTACGACACCCACGGAGAGATTTGGGGTGGTGACAATTGTATTCTACTCTGCCGCCACCACACGGCCAACAGGAATATCCATGTTGAAAATTATATTAACACAGAAAAGTACCGGCTTTAGGCAGCATGTCCGTTTTGGGCAACCTTCCCCTATCATCATTATCATAAATATAAAAAATATACTACATAAAAATATAAACAATCATGACTCGAGAACAAAATGTTTGTGTTCATCACATAGATTTGCCGCTACCAGGATACGAACTAGGGAACTATTAGGCGATAGCTACCAATCTAACTATTTGACAAAACCGGTCAAATGGTTATAAAATATAAATATATATAAATATAAAATATGAATATTAATAACATACGACATTTATTCACAGCAGCAGGGGTGCTGCCAGCTCGTGATCTCAGAACGCAAAATTTTAGATTTAGATTGAGACCCTCCTCTTTTTATAAAGTCCTTTAAAAATTGAGCACCACCAGTGTAAGTACGTACTTAAATGAACAATAAGAAATGTCTGGTTTTGATTTTGAGGTGCGGTGAATACGAGTTATGCATTATTATTTTGATTTTTATTTGAACATTGTATGAAATTTACAAACAGTATTACAAAGAGAAAGAAGTCAGAAAAATTTAGAATAGATATTTTTTTTTAGACAATGAAGCTCTTGCCCTTCATCTCACCTGATGGTAAGTGACGATAAGGGCCGAAGTTGGAATCGAGCTTCACCTGGAACCCTCAACCAAATTGTCCTGATGCGGGAATGCCGAGTAGTATAGCATCCGCTCGGAAAGCGGAGGATGCGGGTTCGTTTCCCGCATCATGGCAATAATTTATCGAAAATTTTCTAACTTTTTTTATAGTTACGAAGTGGTACAAAAGGGTAATAAGATTATTAGACCTGGTGATGACTGATTATTAGACCAGAAATCCCCCTAAATATTACCCTACTAATGGAGATTTGTCGCCATTGTGTCTACAGATTATCAACAATATAAACCAAATGTCTACAAATCCCCGTAACCAACATTTAAGCATTTGTTTTTTTAATTTAAGTTTTGATAACTTGTTGCATAATCAACAAAAAGGGATCACCTCAGGGGATTTGTGGAACAAGCCCTGGTGATGAGTCTGTTGGTGCGGCGAGCGGTGACCGGTTGCACATATTCGGTCAGTGCACACTGTTGTTTACCGACAATATCGCGAGGCCGGGTGACGTAGCGTCTAGACGCCCGCGCGCCCCCCGCCGCGCGCCCCGCCGCCGCCGGCCACTGTTTCGATCACCGGTTTATCTTTTCAAACGGTTATGTTGCAATGTAGCGGCAGCAGACCGACGTGCATGCCCTCGCTGGGTCGCCGATGCATCGGCTCCTGTTTATGACCAACGTGACGTCACACAACCGGCTCCGTAGACTATTTGTACTCGATAATTGTTTGTCTTGTCTTTAGACCCTATCTGTAATTAGGCAAGAATGAGACGCGAATGATATGCACCGCTCGTTATTTAGGGCTTAAGAAAAACGTGTAGCATATCAGCAGTAATGTACTGCGACATATGTGCAAGCTTTGATATATTTTTTAATTAAATTTGTATGTTATTGTTGAAGATTACGGCCAAACGATGTACAGACAAACAGCAAGTCGAGAAAAATCTAGACATTATATGAGAGAAAAGTTCCAAGTTAACATATTTGACCTATAGGGCAAAGTCTATTGGAAAATTCATTCATTCAGTCATTTTTAAAAGAGAGTCACTAAAACTATGTAACAATAAGAGTATAATTTCAAAATAAGATACCGTTACCAGATGGTATTCAATTAATTAAGTAGTAATTTTTTGTAGCTTGTGTTTACCGCTTATGTTTCACACGATTTAAATGGTGTTATATCACTAGCACATATTCATAAACAGACTCTGCTAAACCTAAATCAAATAAATAAGGGCAGTTTTAAATCTATAGTAAAAAAAAATGTATTTTCGTAGATTACGTTAAGCTGACCAGGGGGCCTACCGCCTAACTCGATTGCTAAAGCAAAAGCTATAGTTTATGAAGTCATGCTGTCATTTCGCACCTAATATACCTAAACTATTAGCGATAGCTTTGAACGAATGATCACCGAATGATTTTGTATGAATATGGCACAAAATCCGTCCCGCCTAAAAATTCAGGATGGCTGCTATAGCCGTAAGCAGTGCATTGCAATATAGCTATCATCAGCAATCGAGTTAGGCGGTAAGCCCCCAGTTTAATATCATCATAAAGGTAGAGACATCATGGTAGAGAATACCTTATGGCACGCATGCTTTTTATATAAACATATAATATGTGTGCAATAAAGTTTAAGTAAATAAAAAAAAAGTAAATTAAGTATAGTCATTCTCACTACAGATGCAATCAATCACAATGTAATTATCTTATTTAATTAACCATAACTAACCACTGGGTTATCGATCAAAATAAATCCATTAATTAACTTTATTAGGTAACTAATTAAAATATTATCGCGAGACACAAATTCAAACGAAACGGTAACATACATTCACCTTCATAATTCTGTCCGTATTAATTATCGTGGAGTCCTCGGCTTTAGGGCAACACTGTCTAAAAACGGAAATAATAACGTTTCTCTTACCTACTTCGGCTCTTCCTGTCTACAGTTGAATTTCGAATACATTTAAGCCGTGAGAAATAGGATTTATTGATAAAAAACAAAAGCGTATTTACTAGGTGCCGTGTGATGACGGCAGAGTAGAATACAATTGTCACCACCCCAAATCTCTCCCGTAGGTGTCGTAGAAGGTGACTAAGGGTTAAGACAGCAATGAGTAATGGGTAGCACCTATTACATGGGACCTTACCTAATTGGCGAGACGTGGGTGTTATATCACCTCTGCCAACCCCTTCGGGGATATAAGCGTGATTAATGTATGTATGTATCTGTACAATAATCGGTTCTAGTATGGTCAAACATCATTATGTTCAAATTGTTCTATCGGAGTGATACTCTGCCTTGTCAACAAACATTCAAATCATTGGGGACATCCAGGCCACTTTCTCACCATAATCACCACCAGCCTTTTCAATGTCTCCACTGCTGGGACACTGTTCCTTCCCTATGGATGGAAGAATATAGGGAGAATGAGCCAAAACCCACCACGCTGGCCCAGTGTGGTTGGTATTGACGACTGCAGATGCAGCCGAGACCAACGGCTTAACGTGCCTTCCGAAGCACGGAGGAACTCGAGATAACAGAGGTTTTGGTCACCCATGCTATTGACCGGTCTTAGCGAACATTGCAGCGTCTCGATTTGCAATGAAATGATAGTTTCATCTGTTGGCAATAACGTTGAAATATGTGTGCCTATATTGCATATGTTGCTACCATTTTATTTTATGAAAAAACATGCGGTTAATATATTCACATCTGATCGCATTAATTTTCATATGGATATAAAGTTTTATCGGAGTCGCTGAGACACATTTTTTTCCATCGTGTTTGCCTAGTCTTGTAAATTATTGAAATATTTTATTTTTAAGTGTTAAGCACACGGTTTGTGGTTTGATCTTGTTTATAAACACGATATTCCTTTTAAAAACGTGACTTTGATTATTTTAACTTAATGTTTAAGAGCAGTACTCTCATAAAAAACAAATTTTACTATACTAATGTGTATCATTACTTCAGCTCGTTATTTCGTGAGAGATATATACTTATTAAAAGGGCGAGCTATAACAATTTAGAAATATTAAGATTAATCAACGAAATCACCTAACCACATATTGGGTCACAAGTCTCCTGTCCTGTTTGACATTTTTCTTACTATCATCACGCGGGGGACCCGCATCCCGCACCTATGAATGGATTGGTAAGAACCATAATCTTTTCGTGAAGCTTCTAATAATTATTTATGCCCACCACTTGGATAATTATTTTTGTAAGGAATGTGGGTGTTATATGATTAAAACAATTAATTTGTAACTATTTGATTTTAATTTTAACATTATATAAATGTTGGAAAAATTAGTACAAAGATTTTAGTGGTTAGAAAAAGAATTTCGAAAAATCGGTCAGGTACCTGCCCGGATAGCAGCGGACGCGGGTTCGATTCCCGCCTCAAGATCATAATTTTTCGAAATTCTTTTTCTAACCACTAAAATCTTTGTACTAATTTTTCTAACATTTATATAATGTTAAAATTAAAATCAAATAGTTTATAAAGCAAACCCAAACTTAACCGAACGCACGGTATTTGTAAAAATATCTGCTTTGGAATGTTTGAAAATTATTTCTACATTGCGAGGGTACCCGTTGGCTTACAACGTGAAGTGTAAAGGTTAGAATAATTTCGGCAAGTTAATTAGTATCTTGGGTGGCCGAGCGGTCAGGCACCTGCCCGAATAGCAGCGGACGCGGGTTCGATTCCCGCCTCAAGATCATAATTTTTCGAAATTCTTTTTCTAACCACTAAAATCTTTGTACTAATTTGTAACTCAGAAAGTACAAACCATTAGCAATAGATGTATGTAACTGTTAGTTGATTTTTCCAAGTACTTGGATATTGTCAAAGATTTAGATAGTGGCTAGGCACATAATGCTTTATATACCCCATTGCTCCTTAGTTTTTGGGAAATATCACAACAAAACACATGACAGTAATATTAACCTATTAATTGGGTATATAGTTATACTAGCCTATTAATTGGTGCAAATCATAAAACACTATGTCCTACCAATATTCCTGCTTCGATAAAACTTAGTATTCTAAGTGCTTAGTGGAATATTGTGCAGGCACAATTCAATTAGTCGTGCAAATAGATAAATAAGTTAGTCTGCGAGTGGTGGGTAGCGTATTGGTTTGATCGCTTAAACGAGTCCTGTTACCTCCTACGCCCGTCTGGACGCAAGGACTGAAGACGAAACGTCTTAGGGGAAAGACCTCGTTGTATTTGCGCATCTCTTATTAATTTTTCTTATAATAGAAACTAACCGTGGCGAAAGCCGTAAGGTTAATATTACTTCACTTCTGCCTACGATATAGCCGTGATTTATGTATGTATGTAAGAAGTACCGCAGTGTGGTGACGGCAGCGTAGAATACAATTGTCATCACCCCAAATCTCTCCAGTGGGTGCCGCACAAGGCGACTAAGGATAAAACAGTGATGAGGAATGGGCAGCAGCGTTCCTCTTATACCACCTAGCAATTTACGGCGACTTTTGTGTGCGACCACCTATTACATGGGACCTAACATAATTGGCGAAACGTGGGTGCTAGTTCACCTCTGCCTACCCTGTCGCGGATATAGGCGTGATTTGTGTATGCATGCATGTAAGTTGGTGGCCTTCTTCAATCTGTTGTTGTACCATCCCTATCATGTAACGTATCACGCCTATTTAACCCCAAATTGATATGTAGAAGTGCAGTAACACCCAAATTTCGCCAAGTTTATTTGCTCTCATGCAATAAGGATCAAGCCTGTTGCCATCTATCGGGCACTTAAATACTCGAAGCACTTATATTGCTAGGTGGTATAACTAGATCGCTGCTGGCTATGCCTCATACGACACCCGCGGCAGAGATTAGTGTGGTGACAATTGTATTCTGAGTATCAAATTTATAATTTATAAACTGCAATAACGTAAGTTCATTAAAACTGGAAGCTAAACTAAATGCATATAAACTATTTGATTTTAATTTTAACATTATATAAATGTTAGAAAAATTAGTACAAAGATTTTAGTGGTTAGAAAAAGAATTATTTTTCTGGCCACTAAAATCTTTGTAAATGCATATAAGACAAGCGGCCTTGTACAGATAGGTGAGTATTTCCCAAGATAAAGTCATTCCACTTTATCGAGATATAATAAGCTATTCAAGAGATAATATAAAGCCGTATTCGTGGAATGGTTAGCTGGCTATCGACCAAGAGGTCCCGGTTTCGAATCCTGGTAGGCGCAAATGTTGTTAATTAATTTTATATATCATAAAAGTATGTATTTGTACCTATATATCAACTAATATCCGTGGGTAGATATTCGTATTTCCTATTATAAAACCGTTCCACTTTATCGAGATAAGTAAAATAAACGATTCAAGATATAATTAAAAGAAAAACTGTGCCGTTTGTTATTCTATCCACGTATCTATACTCCGCGCTGATACATCGCTGTCTCCACTTGAGACTGGATCGAGTAGGAGCAATTTCCGATAGAAAGCGAGAACTCGATTACGCTGCGGCAGAAAACAAACGGAAACAATATTGTCTCAAGCCTTAGATCGATGCTCTGACTTATTATTGGGGATCACTCTGGACCCTTAATTTATTACACCGTGCACTCGTAAACAAAGGCGATTTTAAAAGTATTATAAGCAATAAAGATTGTTCTATTATTAAATATCATCTAGCCCAAATGAAGTAGCATAATTAAGAACTTGGGTTATAGGTTCATACATTAAATATATTACATAAACATATACCACCCACCAAGTTTTAATATTACCTACCAGAGATTATTGCATCAACCTTAATAATCACTGACATGACATGTAGGTAATAGATGGGCAACGCCTTTCATATATGGATAAAGGCCCTAATTTGTTTGTTAAGCTGAAACCTAAACGCCGCTCCTGTATTAATACTCTTTAGGTTAGCATAATATAGAAACGATAGCTAATATATTGCTGCTGGCCCTTTCAGAAGATTAAAGTGTCGATGTTCCGTATTATTCCGTAAACCAAAGCTGTTGAATATAATTTTAAGGCGATATGAAATTGAATCCTTGCATGGTCTTTTTGATTTAAAACTGATTGAACCTAATTATAGTATTTTGACCAAGCGAAGTGTGATTACCTCTAGATTATCTTAATGCATCCTTAGGAAAGTCTGTGGTTTAGCTGTGGATGTGTGTGTGGATGATTTTGTGAAATATCATACCAGCATATCTCAATATTTTAAGTTCTAATTTCAACCCTGTAAGTTCAACCTACTTCAAATCTCATACTCACTCTCCACTAAAACGTCCTTAACACGCTGATATAGTGCTTATCATACTGATAACATGATCACCTATGCCACATAAATATTGTTACTCGCTCATGCTGCACAACAGTGTAGCATTGCAAATGATTTTGACCACAACAGGAGCGGTTACAAATGACCTAGACTGTCTGCTGGATGATTGTCTGCTAGGCAATTAAACTGATATGTGTGTGTTCTAAACAAGTCGTGGGACTTTCCGTTCTGTTCATACGTCACAGTCACACTAATATTATGTACACACAATGATAATCTGTAATTCCCTATACAAGTTCAAATATTGTTGACAAAACAATAATTTTGACTGTTTTGTCGAACATTTTTTGTTCTCATGTTCCTTGAGTAGGGAAAATTTAAATACTATTATTTATCGTAGAGGTAATGCTCTCATAAAATTGGCTGTTATTGAATATGACCCTTTCATGATCAGCATTAGCCTAAAACTTTTTATTGGACGAAAAAGGTTTTACTGCATCTCGTAAAATTATTTTATAGGCGCTAATTAACATTTTATTATAAGAGTTCAAGAATAACTAAGGCTAATTATCTTTTGGGTTTTGAAAATAAATTACTATAAGACCAAGGCACATTCCAGACGACCAAATTTAATGACAAAGAAAATAACCTCAAAATGTCTATTGTATCCTTAAAATTAAACTTAAAGTTTGTGGCAAGCTGGAAAAAAGAGATATAAGATCGCTAGCTAGATTTCCAGCTAGCCACAAACTTCATGAAGATTTTGATATTTTTAGAAACAATTAAAAGTACGCAAGAATATAAAGTAGTATGCAAGAATATAAGTATTTAAAAAAGGATTTTAACTAGAATGTCCTTTACTGGTGCACCAAAGAGTTTTGAATGAATATCAGCCCAAAACAAAAGAGGCTTTTTTGAAGGACCTACCTAAGCTGTTGTCTGAGAGGCCTTTACAGCATCTATATATCACATACGATTCGAAGCGTACAAACAAAAGAGGTGTGTGTATGTGTTATGATACGAAAGAGGAAAAAATGAAGGCCAAATAATCTTCTAGGGGGTTAAATTGACACCTCTCTTTGCCTCGTAATTCCTTACCGAGGTGTTAAAAATACTTCTTTTCTTCAATTCTACTATAGAAGCTTGATGAGAGTATACATATATCTTTCTCAACAACCCACCTCTCAAGGGTGGTAAGTACGTTACACGTTCGTCGAGCAGTTATCTCGGTAGATGATCGAAATGATGACGAAATCCCAATGACATCTCTTTCAGAAAAGAATTCGGTTATTATGTTTACCTTGCCATAGAGAATGCGTTGCATAGGTATAAACAGAGTTCGGATAATTCAAAACCAAAACTATGATATTGCTGAAAATTACTGTCACTATCATCGCCCGCATTTTAATGTCCCCATTGTTGGGCCATTCGTCATCCTTATGGAATTGGATGGACGAATTTTGGAAGAATGGGTCATAATAAGTGGCCATCATTGGTGACCCATCTTAAGGAAGGTCTTAGCAAAACATTGATTTGTTTACGCGATCATAAACAGAGTACGCTAGCAACTGCTCCACCAGCTACTCCTCCCCAACTTGCTTTCATTTCTCCAGACCCTGAAATCGTTTTTACTATAAGAGATTTCTTAGCCGTTTTACCTACTAGGGTATATTTCGTGCTTATAAACTCATCACATCAAAGTATTCTTAGGACGGTTGTTATTATTTCCTAGGATTACAGACTACCGAGAACTAAAAGATAAGATGCGCTATGCTGCAATTGATCAAAAACACATACCATTTACCATTATCAAAACATGTACAGACACTATCACATCGTGTTATTCAACTTAGCCTAGCTTAAATAGCTTAAAGCAATGCAATAAACACCTTTTTATAGTGACGCGTGCAATGAGCAACTTTGTGTCGACAGTAGATTAATGATATCATTTCAGCTAGTAGGCATTAGTGGAATTGTTTTTCACAGTTGCCACTTAAAAGGCTCGGGTGAGCACTAACGTTATTATCTACCCAATTGTTGTCCGCCATAATATCTGTGACAATTATGAGCATCAAAAATTACATGTCTAGACTAGTTACAATAGTAATTGAAACATTAATCAGGTTATCTTTTAATGTCACTAATATATAATGACATATCACATGTCTGCAAACAGAACTAGGTATATTGTCGCCTAAAATTTATTTCATATTTTAGTAACTATAGACAGCTAGGAAAAATAAGTTGTATTTTTTTTGTCAATTATCATGTTGATATAAACGCTAATCATACTATGGGCATGGTGAAGAGATAAATCCTTGTCATCAATTACATCACCAACATTATATTTTAAATTAGATATAGATAGAAATTGAGGAGGGAAAAGTGTTAAATAATAAATTCATAGTGTCCAGACAACTGGGCATTTACTAATCACAGATATTTGAAAGTGTCTACCTAAAAAACATTATACCTATATCTGGGTACAAAATACCTACAGCAATATTTTGCGTAACTAATGTCATGAATTTACTGGCAACCACTCATCACCTAAATTGCAATAGCAGCCTTATCTGGGTGTTCACTATCCATATCTTGTAACTTTCTTAGATTACCCTGTATTGGTACAAGGGACTGGTCTTGTAATAAATTTGTAAAAGTTCTGTATCTTGAATACATAAATCACGCTTATATCCCCGAAGGGGTAGGCAGAGGTGAATTAATACCCACGTTTCGCCAATTATGTTAGATTCCATCTAATAGGTGGCAAGCCTATTGCCATTTATCGGGCACGAAAATCGCAGTACATTGCTAAGTTGCATAAGAGGAACGCTGCGGCTCATTTCTCATCACTGTTTTAACCCTTAGTCGCCTTGTACGACAGCCGGGGTAGAGATTTGAGGTATCCCGTATTATATATATATAATTATTAGGGGTATTTGGGGACCCCAGCATATCTAAAATATTTGTCATCATTAATGTCTCCAGTGATGGGAAAGAAACTTTTTCTGAGGCAAAATAAATAAAATTTAATGTATTTAATATAGTAAAGAATAAAAAAACAGCAGTATACACCTGTCACCACTCGATATCTCTTCCACGGGTGCCGGACAAGGCGACTAAGGGTTCAAAAAAGTGATGACGAATGGGCAGCGTTCCTCTTATACCACCTACCTAATTAGTAAACTACCTAACGAGCGTGTTTATTTATTGTAAGGAACAGTGGCCGGTGACAGTTACTGTTCTGTCGCCACAACACGGTTTTGGTCACAAATCTAATAAACTCTTTCGATATAAGATGAGGAGCTCCCTAGCGCAGTGGCACAGCGCGCTTGGCCTGCGATTACGTAAACTAAGCAATTTCGATAAGGCCGGTCATTGGATGGGTGACCAAAAATGTATTAACACGAGTTCCTCCGTGCTTCGAAAGGCACGTTAAGCCGTTGTTCCCGGCTGCATCTGTAGTCGTTAATATCCACCAACCTGCACTGAGCCAGCGTGGTGGGTTATGGCCCAATCTCCCTATATTCATCCATCCATGGGGAAGGCCCGTGCCCCAGCAGTGGGGACATTAAAAGGGCTGGTGATGATGATGATGATGGGATAAGATGTAGACAATAGGACAGTTAATGGAAGAACTAAATTAAATTAAATAAATTATTGTTTTGTCAACAATATTTACTTCTATTTGTTATTACGCCATAGCAAACTACTCTTAAAAAAAAAAAACAAAGCGTAGTATCTCAACTACATTGTAAAAGTCCATACATTTATTTATTTCACCTGTACGATTACCATTTGTATCTCATGATTAATACATAAGAAATGTATTTGAATACCTGAAGTTATAGATGTGATTCAAATTACGTTTGATCTTAAGATTTTTCGGTTCGTTCCTATCTTTGGTACTAGTTTCTATGGGAATATTTACTACTGTTCTTTTATGAAATACAAAAGATTGTAGGTACTCTATATCCAGACTGTAATTAAGGTCTATTGAACTAAGAATATGAAAGGAAACCTGTGTAAGCAAAATTATCCTGAAATATATTACATTTCTTAAAATAATAAAAAGGTAATGATTACTTCATTTTCTAGACATGGATAGTAGGATATACTTACGTGTCGAGAATAAGTGAAAAATTTAGTAAGGCTGAAGGACTGCGGTATAAATGAACATTCATTTAATAATGAAATAGATGATCTTCTAAAGAAAGGTCAGGTCAAGATTACCAGAAACTGACAGGCATGGGTGAGACAAGAGTATGTTAACAATAAAAGACGAGAAGATGTATGAAATACCGTAGCAAGCGGAAAAAGCTGCTGCATTAGTGTGACGCGTTCAGAAGCAAAATCCTAACAAGTAAATAAATCTTTTTTTCTTTTTATCTTTTTAACCAGTCGCACTGCAACAATTTAAGTCATTAAAAAATTGGTATAAAATTCACATAAATTAAGGGTATATATAGGTATTTGTTAAACTGATATAGATGTGTATATGTATAGTTATAATTATTCACAAAATATGAAAGAGTCTATACTTGTCCATCATATAGTATTAGACAAGCTTAAACTGGGCTTAAAGTTCAGGCTAGTTGACGAGTGTAAGATATATAATTATTTGTATTTTATAATCCACCTGAGTTACCTACTTGTTACCTACATAATCATTTTATTGTATTGTCACGATGAATGCTAATATGTCTGACTTTGCTTTAACCTGCTATAAAAAGATGACAGAATATTGTATACAACCATGATGCGTGTGCAAATTTGCCGTTCGTCTATTTATCTTTGTTACGTTAGTTGGCAGCCGCGACGGTTATGTTATTTTGTGTAATTTAGTTAATTATGCAGACATTGTCGCGACGTGCCGCGTCGCTTAGGTAACGTAATCATAATAATTGTATAATAATATTATTTTGTAATAGCATGTATGTTACTCGGTCGTGCACGCAACACAACTGTACTTTTAATCGAAAACTTTTTCTTTATTCGCTGCCACACGTTGTCCTATCGTGCCACAAAAATAATTATTAATTCCAAGGTCGCGTTCGGGACGGGGTAGAAGACGGTAAATTAGTATTTTTGTACAAGAATATTCCATCTACAGAGAGTTGGATACTGGTTACAATGTTTTGTGAAAAAATAAAATACTGAAAGAATCTTTATAATAGCGATTAACATTTACCGGTTTCGGACCCTGATTCGAGACCCCGGATCCCGGTCCCGAAAGCAACATCAAAAATAATTATTAATTCGTTAATTCGGGTTTCAGGAGTGGTCATGGTTCTGTAAGTCTCGTCCTGACGCGCCAAGTCGAGAGAGAATTCTTATAATGCGTATTTATTTTGTTTGGTGACTATGGTAGTAGGTAGGAAGTATAGAATGTTTATGTCATCAAACGAATAATGACAATGACATTTACAAGCCCTAACAGTCCTTCAGTTAATCAGTCGTAGTTCTAGACAGTATCGCGTGTAACTAAACGGCGCAATATATAGAAATTATTTGAAATAATACAACTTTTACAGATTAGACTCGCATATATTAAGGTTTTTTCGCATTCTTTCAGAATATTATATAGATAAAAGTTTTCGCTTGAGACAAGTATGAAAGTATGAAAAAAGGAAATGTAGGCATTACACGCGCCGCGTGTCGGCTTTTCACAATCCTCTTAACGTATAAGTAAGTAGGTATGTTTTTGTGCATAAATACAAATTGATTTAACTTTTATCAAATTGCAAATGAAAGTACCGGGCTTGCACGCTACAGAATCGATAATTTCTTCTAATTACTAGGACTATACTGTTAATGGGGTTATCTAAGAGTCAAAACGTTTTATTATTTGGCCAGACAATAAGCCGAAATCGTTCACCTCGTTTACGATAAGGCCGATAGACCGGCAACTGAAACCAGCCAATTATTTTCAAACAATAGGTAGGGTACCTACCTGTGTACATAACATAATTATTATACAATAAAACGCCGCAAAGTTGCGTGCCAAAATGGTATAAAGAAAGCGGTGAATATTTTATGTGTTGTCTTGTTTATCTATTTTTACAGACAGATAAACATAATTACCACTATTCGATTTTAATTTTAACATTATATAAATGTTAGAAAAATTAGTACAAAGATTTTGGGGTTAGAAAAAGTGTGTCTTGGGTGGCCGAGCGGTCAGGCACCTGCCCGGATAGCAGCGGACGCGGGTTCGATTCCCGCCTCAAGATCATAATTTTTCGAAATTCTTTTTCTAACCCCAAAATCTTTGTAATAATAACCACTGTCAACATATATGTTGATATTTTATTTGCTTTGTTTATAGTTTCATTCCGGTCCATATAAAACTACAATGTTTGTTGTAACACATATGAAACATTGTTGAGGTAAATAGTCCAAAATTATAATTGTAAACATTATTACGGGGCATTTAATGTAATAAAATTAAAAAACCTATGTATTTTTATTTCGAAGAAATACAAAATGACACTCTTAAAAAAACACTGTGTTTCTGACACACCGTTAAAGAACTAATTCTGCGATAAAATGCATTTTTAAGTTGTTGATTTTTTTTTTAATAGTTAAGTAAGCAGTTAATTTATTTAAATTTATTCATATTTGAATATAACGTATTCAAGTGTCGAATAAAAAAAAACATTATCAATCACTTTGTAGAATAATTGGAGCATTTGATAGCTAGGCAGTCTGTCAAAATGTAGGTCGCCAATCGCCATGTCGCTGTAAAAACAATACAAGGAAGCCTTAAAACAAAAGAACGTCGTGTCTGCTACGCCCGCGGAGGCGAGGTCTCATCTAGCGTCTAGTCTAGACGCGCATTCCACACAATGGGCAATCAGCAGACGAATTATACGCTTACATATTTTATCGTACGGTCACCGCGGCTGCGCGGGGTCAAGGCTCTGTTGTGACGGCCTTCTCTATCAACAACCAAGGTAAGGTTGGTACTTTGGGTAGTACAAAGTACTGTTGCCCTCTGCCGGAGATTAACAGTTTAATACCGACGCAGTGGCTTTTTATGCAATATGATGACAACTATCTAGCACCGGCGTTGGTATGTCAGAGTGCAGACATTTTAATCTACTTATAATGCTGACTGCAGGGCTGATATTTAAAACTCCACTCTCTCTTCTCCCTGCCCTTGTCCTACTCTTAGTAGAATTGAAAACTCCCCTTTTAATTGAGTATATACATACATACATACATAAATCACGCCTATATCCCCGAAGGGGTAGGCAGAGGTGAACTACCACCCGCGTTCCGCCAATTATATTAAGTCCCATGTATTAGGTGGCGAGCCTATTGCCATTTATCGGGCACAAAAGTCGCAGTACATTGCTGGGTGGTATAAGAGGAACGCTGCTGCCCATTCCTCATCACTGATTTATCCTTAGTCGCCTTGTACGACACCCACGGGAGAGATTTGGGATGGTGACAATTGTATTCTACTCTGCCTTCACCACACGGCAATTGAGTATATAAGATATTAAAAATAATTTCAAACATTTGTGTACAACATTAATTGAGTGGTTACTAATAACGGGTTTTATCCAATGAAGTTATATTTTGATCATTTGTTCTCTACTCTAATCTCAAAAATGTCGATGTCGAATCGATTTTTTACTTCTATTGCCATCAGCAACTCTTTTCAATATTACGCAATTTTTTTTAATAGATAATCTATAATATAGTATACTGTACATATGAAAGAAAGAAAATCATTTATAGGCCTCCTCACAGGTACCAAACAAAGACATAAAAAATAAAATAAAATAACCAAATAACGGTGGGTATAATCGTGCGAGGCTAAAAGGCTAGTCTCAGCATATGAGCAGATACGGTCGGACTCGACAGCCGTTTGGATATGAACATTCTCGACGAACCAAAGAATGGAAGGCGAATGTGTGCGATGTCCTCCCCTTTCACCAGATGTTTTGACAGCATCGTCACACCCACAAAGAACAACTGGTTAAGGCAATTGTAAAGGTTTAAAAAAAATACATAATAATATGTCCAGCTGTGGCCGGCCACTGGTTGAAATTATGGAAAAGTTTATGAAAAATGTCAAAAGCAAACATTACGATCCGTAAAAGAAATCATCGCAATAAAAAATAAGCGGGAACACGGTTTTGTGTCCAATTATCCTTAGCCTAAAATACCCATAAGAATGTACAGTTGTTTTTTGACCAAAGAAATCGACAGGAGTTTTTGGAATACTATTTTACAAAGAACCTGAGTGTATAAAAATACACCAAATAAAATTTTCGTCTTCACCGTCATCGAATAATAACATAAGAATTAATAAATTAAGTGTTCACGAGTCATCATGGCTACGGTATGTGAAATAGATATTTACAGATTTATTCCACAGTGAAATTGTTTCCTTGGATAGTCTATAGTCAATAGCCGCTAAAACACCAAAAAAAAAATAGAGAAAACGGAAGTAAATATCATTAATTTTAGGTCTATTATTTTTCATAACAATATATTTTTTTTAAATTTATATTAATGTTAATATAAGCAACAAATTGAACAAAAAACAACAATTTCAGATTTCAATTCACGCACAAATAATATAAATAAATAAAAGGAATATCTAAAAGTTATTACATCCTTGATAAAAGCACAAAAATACAACTTAATGTTTGAGTTGGAAATAATTTGTTCTTCTCAATCGGATACCATATCAGTTCTCATTGTGTTTTTTTGATGTTTCCAACAATAATACCGGACACGATTTGATGAGCGGTCTCGGGCAAGACATAATGACAAGTAAATTACTCCTCATACTTTGTACACACGTATGTATAGAAATTGGATACTCATTTACTTCATTGTGAGTCAACGAAATTAACAAGTTCCTAACGTGGTCCTTTTGTAATATGCCAGTATTCACAAGTACATCAATATATACCTATTTAATTATGTGTTTGTTTCTGAAACTACAGCCTTCTTTGCTCTCATTAACACAAATATTTAATCTTCATCATCATCCTTTCAGCGAAGAGACACCCACTGCTGGGCATAGGTGAATGAAGGAGTTCAAGGATCTCCAAACCGATCAGTCCTGTGCTGGTCGCTGGTAATAATCCTAATGTTTCTCATTACATCAGTTATTTCTCATTACGTTTCAGTGCGCCATGTGAAAATGTTCATCCATCTATATTGGCGACTGGTTTGGTAGAATAGTTCGCTCATCGCTGGTTATCGGCCAAAACGTCCCGGGTCCGAATCCTGGGGGCCTAGACAAGATGCCAATCTATTCCAACGAAATAGAATACAAATTTCAAATTTTGACAGCTTCCCTTACATTTGACACGACGATCGCCAAGTTTTTTTCTCTGAAATACGTCAGTTTCATACAATTTGTATTCTATTGTATAGATTGGCTAGAGGTCTACACTAGTCTAGAGGGGCTGGTAGGGCCAAATGTGTGATGAACTCTGACAGTGTGAGAGTCAGAAAATTTATTTATTTATCTATGTATATTAACTGCCCTTGAAAAACGTTCCAAGCATATTCCTTTCTAATATTGAAAAGACGTGCAAAAATCGCCGGTGCCAAAGATTGCATACCCACGTAATTATGTGGCTGCGCTGCGTGCGTGTCGATTACTGAGGCGGCACCGGCGCAGGCGACCCGGAGCGGGAGAGATCGTGCCAGACAGCTACCGAAATTTGGGTTAGGCACTTTTTTGAACGGCGCGGGCGCCGGCCGTAGGAAGCAAGCTGAGGTCGATGCGCCGCCCCGCGCCCGCGCCCCGCGGTACCAGTTCTGAGGTGCACCGACCAACCACCCTACATACCTACCACCTGTCAGACACTAAGTGGATATATATGAAACACAAGCACCGTCTAAAGATGAACACAAAAACGAGTGCACTCCACCATCATTACGAGACGGCGACTTCGGTAAATGTCAACAATAATAATGCTTTCGTGTCATGACATGCATGGCTCAGATTTCTATCATCAGACAAATTCAATTTGATACATTTCGTTATTACCCAACCTGTGTTGGAACATTTTTATATTAGCCTGTATTGAAATATATATTAACTAAGCCCTATATATTTTCAGCGCTAGCACTTTTGAGGTTTTAATAAAGATCCGTTTTGAGCTACGTCTTAGTGATTGAAATAGACTTCGAATTTTAGTGATCGTTTTTTAATACACGGCATTGGAAGCATTCACTGAAAAATAAATTATTCGGGGAAAACATTCCTTGTGTATTTTCCCCGACATATAAGTATGTCTTATCTTACGATGTTTGCATTTATTAAATACTGACGCATTGTTAACACCTTTGTCTTTTAATGATAAGGAGAGTCATGTTGTCCTTTCAATAAATATCGCTTTAGTGGTAGTGTAGTTTTAGATCTTCATGTTGAAAATATTTTATTTAGGTTGTTTTTCTTGCACAGTACTTAAAAAACTAAAGAAATTAGATAAAGACCAAATTAAAAAGGATTACAAGTCAAAAATATGAAATTAAAAAATATTATATTTTGTATGGAGCTGGAAGAACAAAGCGGATATTCGTTTAATCTGGTCACAAAAAAGATAATGTCAGTATTCTAGACTGTAAAAGTGGTTAGCCCTGAAATGTGAGATACCGAAAATTCTTCAAGTTTTTACACTGCATGCACTTTACGTAAGGCAGAAATGACTCTGCATTATATTAACATGCAACTTTTGTCGCTTGTAGCGCGCAAGTTAATTGACACCAACTTTTCGTTCGTCACTTCGAAGACTCGTGAAATTATGATGATATTTCTACAGTAGCTAGCTCGTACCACGTATTGCTGAAGACATTTATACATAATATTCTTATCAATATAAAATAGTAGTTAGTGGCAGCTCCTAGTTTTGTTGTTTAACTTGGAAATCGGTTTCACTGCCCAAATAAGGAAATACTAGGTAAGTATTTATATTTCCATGACACAAGCGCTTGGGTTGCTTATTTATGGCTGAATTGATAATTGTGAGAGTCAACATTATTTTATATTTCTAACGTTTAATTATTTAATACATTACATAAGTATAATATTTCGAAGATACGTTTCTCGCAGTAGGTGCCTATTAGATATAATTAATTCACAGGCACGCTGCTGCATTCCTCCAAACATTTTCACACATAATGGTGTTTCACAATTTCAACTTTTAAAAGTAAATCCGCGGTAAAGATAACATATTTGTCATACATTTAATTTATTTTGATCAGCCGTCACCAGACGGCAATTAACAATGCAATACTCATAAAATACATATGTACATATGTGTACTCTTAATATATCCGTGTTCGTTCGTACCAGCAAACGATTTGACTAACGAAAGTTCTTATAAAACTAAGCCACTAGTTGCATTTTTTGCCACAGACGGAGATTAGTCTGGAGATATAATCGTATGAATGGCGCGTCTAGACGTGCCATCCGATTCCACTGTACATAATATGCGTCCAAGTGCCGTTCGCTGTTTGTACTGCGCGCTGGCACAGAGAGGAATCCAGGGTGTTCTAGGCTGAAGACATAGGTTGGTACATACTGTAATAATGAAGAAGAACAAGAAGCTTCTTCTTAAGCAGTACTTTTATCAGATATAGAAGCTTAATACACATTCGTCAATATACACTTAACAGCTAGGCAAGTATCACGCGATGTCAAGTTGGTGGTGACGGCAGAACAGAATATCGCCTGACCAAGGGTCACCAGCCTCCATCTCTCCGGCATGGGTCGTATGTAAAGGTGATATATAGAACGATGAATGAATATCAGTGTTCCTGATGCACACCAAGCAGAACAGCGATTAACGTGCTCGATCGATGACAATAGGCTCGTTCTTACATAGGATGTTTCGTATTATAGCTGAAAAAAATTGGGTGGTGAAACCACACCTCTGTCTACCTTTTTGGGGATAAGCAGGCGTGATTTATATATCGCACCTACGGTGCAACATTGTCACTTATGCAAATGAGGTAATTGTTCAGGAGAAGCGTTTTAAAATTCGACATCATATTATGTATAGGTATTATCGATTAAAGAAATAGACGGGTAATATTTAGTATACGCACTACACATGCGACAATTACGCTCCCAGTAAAGAAGCATATTAGCAATTTTTTCTCATACTCAGAACAATTTTGACAAAAATTGCACAAGTAACGTTTTTGCACCGTATAGGTGCATTATTATAAAATAATTTCATGAAATGAACTATAGAAATGTTACAACACTGCGTCATTTAATTTTAAATCATTTAACAGTTATAGACGCAAAGTAAAGTCGTTTGTAATGTTTTCATGTTTTATTTGGCGTGTGGTGACGGCAGAGGAGGATACAATTGTCACCACCCCAAATCTCTCCCGCGGGTGTCGTACAAGGCGACTGTGACGAGGGATGGGCAGCAGCGTTCCTTTTATACTACCTAACATTGTACTGCGATTTTCGTGGCCGCTCTAAATGGCCTACGTATTACATAGGACCTAACGTAATTGACAAAACGTGGATGTTAATTCAGCTCTGCCTACCTGATATAGGCGTGTTTTATATATGTTCATGTTTTGTTTTGTTAGCCTTACGTGTTATAACAATAAAAAAACAATACAACTACTGTTACAACTTATCCTACGACGTTCCATACAGCAGTTCAAAACAACTGCATACTAGGATGACATAACACGCAGCAACTACCCCATATTGGCAGGCTTCGCTTCTATTTGGTATATTTTGCATGCTTTGTGGTTTCGATTGTCTGTTCCCCCGTCATTTTTTAACCCAAAGGTAATCAGACACAATAACTTTGCTTTAATAAACTGGATCCAATTGTTAATCATACTAACTTATCTATTCTTGTTGTCGTTGCGTTAAAAACTGAAAACAGTTTAAAGTAGACGGAATACTTTACACAAATCCTGAAAACAAATGAATTACCCCTAATACGGCACTGCGCGGGGCAGCCAAATGTGCAAAGAATACAATGATTGACACTCCTAGTTTTTTGTGCCATTCCTGTCCTATGAATAAAATTAGTCTAGTCTGCAGATCTATATCTTATGGCTTGTATGGTACTATAGCTATTGAGCAAAGCGTGCCTGTGTGTATATGTCTTCGAATCGTATATGATTTAGTAAGATTAATTACTGTGTTGACCACAGCGAGCAAAAAGTTATGTAACTTGCTAGAGGTCGATTAGATACATTTTGACGGCTGGTTTGGTCGAATGGTCAGGTCACTGGCTATCGGCCAAGAAGTCAAATCGGGGTATAGGCAAATATTTGTGATAAGAACAGGTATTTGTTCTCGAGTCATGGTTGTTTTTATGTTTATGTAATCATTATGTATATTTATTTTTTTCCGACATAGGCAACACATGCCTGTGCTATTTACTTTGGGCTAGATGAAGGTGTTAGTGTAAGATATAATACGTATTTATTCTTATCTTACTAAATAATAATCGTGGTTCGTGGTCGTAATTCTATTAATTTACTGCATTTAAATTTCCAGGCGAATAGTAATAGACTCGCCCACTATTATGGGGCCTCATATCAGCTAGGAAAATACCAGTGTTAATACACTTCTGCCTACCCCTTAGGGGCTAAAGGCGTGATATACGGATGTATGTACTGTTAAGAACATAATTTTTATTATAATTTTTACATAACCTAAGGAAGAAACAATGAGATTGACATGTTTATGTATACACAGACTTTTATCATTTTAAAATTTAACATTTTGTAACAAAAAGACCAATCCATTTATAGTTCTGTAAATTTTGCGTTAGGGACATGATAGCAGTAACCCTAAGTTCGGAGCGTCGACTTGTAGACGGGTCTGTCAAGGTAAATTATCCCAGCTTGTTTTGTAGACGAGAAAATTTCATTATCGCTGCATTCTGCACTCTCATAAAGTATTCATCTCCCGTGATATATCAACTTTACGCCGTATACAACTCGAGCTTACCTGGGACATCAGCTAGTTTACTGAAACGGATCCACGTACGTACTGCAATAAAACTCTTATCTTTACTATTGCAAGAGCTTAAATTACGGCTAGTTATGTTAAGATGACTACTATACTCCAGCCATTATAACGAGATAAAAAACGTAAACAGTTTTGATATGTCTCTTTATTGACGAAATGCATTTAATAATAAAAAATATTTATTATAAAATACATCATCCATTTTAGAAAATCAAAATATGATTAGCCGTGTGGTAACGGCAGAGTAGAATACAATTGTCACCACCCTAAATCTCCCGTGGGTGTCGTACAAGGCGATTAGGGATAAATCAGTGATGAGGGATGGGCAGCAGCATTCCCTCTTATACCACCTAGCAATGTACTGCGACTTTTGTGCCTAAATAAATGGCAATTGGCTCGCCACCTATTACATGGGACCTGACATAGTTGGCGAAGCGTGGGTGCTAGTTCACCTCTGCCTACCCTTTCGGGGATATAGGCGTGATTTATGTATGTAAATTATGATTTCGTGAAATAGGTATTAGATATGTTTATTTTTGTATTTTATATTAAAAGACGCATCAACATTGCTCCTTATAATGGCTAATGAAACTAATGTTTTCAAATTATGACTATTTAGCGCCGATGGTAGGCAGATGTGAATTACACCCCCGTTTCGCTAATTGGGTATCCAGCCCAGCTAGCATGACCACCGAAAAACGATATGATATAGCCATTTATCGCGTTGAACCTACAAAAATCATTGGATTCTCGACAGTTCAAAGCGATAAATGGCTATATCTTTGTGATATAGCCTAAGAGGCTTATCCAATTCAAGGATAATCAAGGGGTAAAATCCAATGATTTTTGGCTGTTCAACACGATAAATGGCTATATCATATCGTGTTTCGGTGGTCATGCTAGCCGGCCAGGATCCATGTATCCGACCAGTGATTAGGTAAACTTAATAATTTCTTGCTATTTTTTAATTAAAATCTGTACTTATATTATAGTTTGGATATGGACTGTCCCTTAAATTAATATATAAATAAATGTTGGCTACGGCTGGTCACTTCAGTTTCCCCGTGCATCGGAAGGCACACTAAGCTGTTGTTTTATGCTGATGATGGTAAATTCATAAACACATAGACACATCGACTGCGTTAACCAAAAACACTGTTCTCTAAGGCCGAAAATACTCTATCTCGAGTTCCGTCATGCTTCGAAAGGCACCTGAGCTGAATATGTAGTGGTTAACACACCACACGGCGCGAGGCCAGCGTATTGGGTTATAGCCCATGCCCTATAGCCCATTCTCCATACATCCATAAGGAAGGGCTGTGCCCCAGCAACGAAGATAGTAAAGGACTAGCCTATATAAAATCAAAATTACCTAGTTGGTTTTCAATAAGATCTAAATACTTACACGTAACATTGAAAAAAAAATTACTATGTCTCCGTGATCTGCGTAAATAACATCAAATCACTTTTTTTCATTATTTAGATATTGGGCGAAGATGAGGGTACCGTGTGACGTTTCCTGTTTCGCTAGAGTAACCTACACAGTTTTATCATATCAGATTTAATCACATTAATTACCAAAGTAAGAAAAAATCCATCGCTGAAATATTTTAATTACGCTATTAAATAGTTAGCTAAGAACTTTATCACACTTATAATTAAAAAAGACGTAGAGATACGTAAATTATAAAATATTTGATATATTTTTCACCTACTATTTGCCCAGTTTAACAACATAAAAACTTAATCTTTATTTCTTCGAAGTAGACATTAGCTGATTTATTACACAATGCGGAATTCCATATCTTTAAAAAAAAGATACAACACCATTTTACAGTCCATGAACAAGATGTATTTATTTCACGAATATAAATTATGATATTCAAAGCGATATCAACATTCTTGACTCGGAAGAATACTAAAATTTCTTAATTAATTAAACCTAAAAACATAAATTAAAAACCACTGATTTCTCAGATTAAATTATTCCACCACAAAACAAGCTTTGAACGAATGCGTATTCCTTTGTTTTAAATACACTTACTGACACTTGTCGTGTAATGAAATATACATACGTAATTTCGCAGCGAGACAGTGCGACAAACAAACAATAATTCGCAATAATGAGCCGATGTAAGCACGTAACGAAGTTAGATGTTTGTGTTATAACGTCACAATGTAAGCGGGTGTCTAGACGGCCGGCAGACGAATTTTTAATACTGTCCCGACCGCAGACTACCTATAGCTGTGCGGCGTCGGCACGTGACCTGTCATAGACTGAATAAAGTCACTCGCCGGGTATTCATAAATCAACAGCACACAATTATTGAAGTAAGAACAAAATAAGTATCTAACACCAAACTTTATCGTTATTGACTAATATGGCTATAGTGTAATGAGCATAAGCATTATTATGACGATTTCATCATGAAATTAGTCATGTTCGTGTCGTATAAGTGACTCAGCGTTTTCTCTCTGTCTCTTTCATAGTATATACCATATGATTTATTTTATTGTAATTTAATTATTGCTGCATCATTAAAGTTATATTGACGAGGAAGTGTTTATTATGTAATATGGGTATGAACTTGAAATGAAATATTATCTTGTACAGCTTTGATATGTTGAATGATCAGTTATTTAAAAATGCTTTAATTTGTAAACAGTTTTCTTACGGAATAAAAGTATGTAATTGCAGGAAATACAAATAGTTTCCATAATTTTTGTTTCCTCGATTACAAAAATTATTATTAGCACGAGAACTACATATTAATTTTGTATTGAACAACTTGTACAGATTTATTTAACTCACGTGTCTTATATTATTTAATCAGATGAAATTTCAGATTAAATAATAAAATCCCTTTCACATAAACGCTTGTGAAATTCATTAGATATTTTATTTTAAACGAATTTTTATTTTTTATGGTATATGAAAAATTTAAATAAAGTTAAATAAAAAAATGGCAATTAAAAATTACGTTTTTAAAACATTTTTATGTTTGAAATCAATGAAATAATGAACAAGTGACGATCGAGTTTATATCTTTAGGGTTAATAATTATGTTAAGAGCAATAAAAAAATCAACAAGTATGAAACAAAGGGGTAAGTTTTTTAATTATACATATCAATTGATTTTATAAAAGTCTACTTTCTTATAAATTATACCCAATTTTGTTTTCAGTTTGATCCAATATAATCTGATGTAATTACAAATATCTACTTATCTATTTGAGGAGCTCGCTAGCGCAGTGGCACTACGCGCTTGGCCTACGATTGCGTAAATTAAGCAATGTTCGCTAAGGCCCGTCATTGGATGGGTGACCAAAAAAAATTTATGATCTGGAGTTCCTCCGTACTTCGGAAGGCACGTAAAGCCGGTGGTCCCGGCTGCATCTGCAGTCGTTAATACCCACCAACCCGCACTGGGCCAGCGTGGTGGGTTATGGCCCAATCTCCCTATATTCTTTCATCCATAGGGAAGGCACGTGCCCCGGCAGTGGGGACATTAAAGGGCTGGTGATGATGATGATGATGATGACTTATCTATTTTGTTCTGAAAGCTAATTGGAGACAATTTGACGAACACGTATGAAGTTTTTCTTCAGTCTGCTGTTTCTCAGTTAATATCAATATTGACCTTGTCTTTGTTGGCTGTAGATGTAAGTGTAGTAAAAATATCAGTGTTAACCCCGCTAGATTGTAAACTATTTTTAATACAGTGACTAATTTTGTGAATTTTTAAGTGTAGACATCTGTAGCTAATAAATAAATCATTGTTATGGCGAAGTGTTTGCATTTTATTATTATACTCTTTAACGACGATGGTTATAAAAAAGTTATCTTACAAAAGGTTCAATTAATTTTATCTGTGTAAAAACCAAACAACTTTTTTCAATACTGAGTTGATAACCAAAACTATCTTAAATTATTATAGTACACTTTACATTATTGAATAACATCCTTTTCCGTTCAAAATACGAGGGCTTATGGAATAAGTTTTTGGACTTTATTTTTGGATGACAATGAAAGTCAGTTTATAACGTTTTATTTATCACATATTTATCCTATGATGCTCCTGATCGTAGAATCAGGATCATCATAGGATCGTAGTGACCATTAATGTATAAAATAACGTAATCTGGCACGGTACCGTGAGTTTTCTTCAATATTGGCATTGGTGGAGTTGTAGTCGGCCTTCCGTAAGTGCGGCTTGAAGCGTAAACCTGCCTATATAATAAAAATAACCCTGGCAAAAATCGATTACTATTAGTATCGATTCACTGGCAGGGTTATTTATATTAAATGACGGCTTTTCTGAATGATTTGAGGGTTTGATTTCCCAAACAATTGTTTATCTCTAATCGTGCTTACCAATGAATCTTTAAGTAGACATTATAATAAGGTTTCTGTGGGTTTTTGTTTTGTAAAAATGTATATCGCATAAAATACGACCCGCATCACTTACAAGCTTCAAGATCTTTGGTTTGGTAATTTCATTTGAATGAATTATATTTTATTTACAGCTACACCTAATGTTAATGGGCCACTCCAAGCTTCTTATACTGGTACTAGTGCGATAAGTCGCATTTCAGCATTACGTATTTGGTTTCCCATGCTCTATAGTCATTTCAACAACCAAGTAGTATATGTTTTTGATTTTTGCGTTGATAAATTGCAGTTTTTGGTAAGTTTACGAAACACGCCTAATAATGTGTACAATTGTGAAATGTTGGTAAGTTGTTGTGAGGATGCATGGCCATGATTCTAAGTAGCGTCATTATAACGCAATCGCATCCAGCAACAAATGGTAATGCAAATACCTTTATTCTTAAATACCTACTCCTTTTATTTATGTGGTAACTTTAAAAGATGATTACGATAACATATTTCGTGCTTAATAGTTATTTGTTGTGCGTGAGTGCAAAGTTGTTTTTTAACCGCGTGCTCAATTTTGATGACCGAGCTAGCGACGGATTCTAAAATTCATAAATTAGAATCCTGAGCGATAGCGAGGGAATCAAAAGAGCACAAGGTGAAAAATCTTTGCACTCGAGTGCAACACGTAACTTTTCATCCCCCCCCCCCAACGAGGAAATTGCAAAATACTTTACAATCACAACAGTTTCTGTTTTCACCCAGAAACTTCCCACAGCATACACCCAGACACAACCACAACACCCACCCATCCACCCAGAAACACCCACAACATTCACACCCGGAATATACACCCATCCACTCAGATACACCCAAAAAACACCCATTCATCCAGAAACACCCACAAAACACCCATTCTCCCAGAAACACCCACAAAATACCCAATCACCCAGAAACACTCACAAAACACCCATTCACCCAGAAAAACCCACAAAATACCTATTCACACCTGTAAGTACCTAATAAAAATTACCGTCTCAGAACTCCTAGGTTTTAACAAATTTATGGCGTGAAAACAAAATGGCGCGCGCAAAGCAAATTACAAAAAAAGTACACCAAGAAGGTTCCGAGTCTGAGTTTTTATCAAATTAAAATAGGTTGTATGATAATTTCGGCACCATGGAGGTAGAAATAAATAGGTATAATGATGTTTTGAATTCAACTCATTGCACACGATGTTCTAAATTAAAATTTACTTTATCCTCTAGAGGATAAAAACGGCTTTTGCACTCAGATATCGAAGAGCAAAAACGCTTTTTCCGAGATGGTGGGATGAAAAATAATTTTTCACTTCTCATGCTCTGAAAGTGCTCATTTGTGCAGGATATAGGCTGCACAAAATCGAATTTTGTGCTCTAGAGCATTAACGTATCTACTCATAAATGTGTCTATATTAAGGCAAAGAAGATGAGCCATGCAGCCAAACACAATGAGAAATTCAGAGATAGAATTTGTTATATTTAAATATTTACTTAAATTTATTTGCCTAATGTGTTTTTTAAGATATTAAAATTTTAATTCAAGTAGGTGCGGTAGGTTATTAAAATAATTTACGAAAATTATTATTTCAAAATTAATTTAATACATACATACATACATACATAAATCACGCCCATATCCCCGAAGGGGTAGGCAGAGGTGAATTCTCACCCGCGTTTCGCCAATTATGTTAAGTCCCATGTAATAGGTGGCGAGCCTATTGCCATTTATCGGGCACAAAAGTCGCAGTACATTGTCAGGACGGTAGTATAAGAGGAACGCTGCTGCCCATCCTCATCACTGATTTATCCTTAGTCGGGAGAGATTTGGGATGGTGACAATTGTATTCTACTCTGCCGTCACCACACGGCTAATATAATAAAATAAATAATTAATAATTTTTTATTTTATTATATTAGCCTATAGTATTAAATTAATTATTAAAATAAATAATTAATTTAATACTTGGCTGTATAGGTCTGCAGCCCAAACCTAATATCACTGGGAAAAACTTTTCCTTCGGTATCCAAAACTGTACTAATTTTAGTTTGAATTTTAAGAAATGTTATGATAAACTACTGTTTTATTTCCTCGCAATCGAAGTGAAAAGCAGAGTTTCTACCTCGTCCACAAAACCATTTTTATCCTCGACATTACTATCAGCCCTCGCCTTCGGCTCGGGCTGCTAAAAGTCTCGGACAAAAATGATTCGTTTTGTGCACTTGATGGAAAATCTACTATTATTCCATGCTGTAACTTTTCTGGTTCCAATACTTATCGACCAAAGAAAAAGAGTTCTACAGAACACAATATTTGAAAGAAAAGCAAAAAAAAAACTACGGCTACGAATTGAGTAACGTCCT
The DNA here is from genome assembly GCA_963931975.1 of Cataclysta lemnata. NCBI lineage: Eukaryota > Metazoa > Arthropoda > Insecta > Lepidoptera > Crambidae > Cataclysta > Cataclysta lemnata. The sequence continues at coordinate 8,685,132 of OZ008352.1, forward strand.
CCGTTTTTTCGTCGGTTAATAAATACGTTTCGTTATGTATCCTGTAAATTGGCGTCAATGCCAAAACAACGAATCAAAATGTTTATTTGTGTTAGGAACCAGACGCAGGCACTCGGCAAAATTATGACGCAAAAACGGTGACCATTATGTTTCGACAGCAGGAAAGCCCGCCAGTATACCAAGCGCATTTCTAGACCATGAGTACGTGTCTAGACGTCTCATTCTGGAGGTCTTGAGCCAGCTTTCACGAGAATTGAGGCTCTAACGCAGTCGGCGCTAACGTAACGTAATTCCAGATTAATCGGCAAATTACTGACGCTGTAAAAGCAAAGCTTTTTACTGTTTTTCTAAATGTTTTATTTCATTTTAACAACAAGCAAAGCTTGAACATAAAATTCACTATTCAATTTTTTACACAGTGACATTGGATTTAAAAAAATATAATTGACAACTTTTGCAGATAAAAAGGTTTTATGTCGATCCGTAACATCTTCCGGGCAACAGAAAGTCCAAAAATATGTATGTAAATTTCCTTTTCCTCTTCTTATAATCATGTAGTTTGTCTTCTTCAAAGTCATAGTCTATTCCTCCGAAGAAACATTGCGTCAATATTTTCTTTCCAGTTGTTGCAATTGTTAGTTTCTCTACAAAGATGTTTTTTAAGTAAGTGCGTTCATTACCCGTGTCAAAGATCACATGAATCGGCATAGTCTTGTTTTTATATTCCACTTCCATGACTAATGTCGGTAACAGCGTCTCTTCTTTTTTGTAGATAGTAGAATCCGAAGTTAAAAGTTTAGAATTTTCTCTAGGAACGGTTTTGTTGTCATTTTTATTTTCTGAGCATTCTAGATTTAAAAGGTTGGCAAACTCGTCCTCGACGTCCTTGGTGCTTTCTATATTCCCTTCCGAACACTGAAGCGTTTCATACAGCGAAGCTGATTCCTCCATAGGCAGTAAGAAAGCCCCATGCTTTTCCTTTTCTACGTTCGGTGCTTGGCACCCCGTTGTATCATCTTCAAAGGTCGGCAAAAGTGCGATATTATTTTTGGACATATTAGACTGTACGATTGTTCTCTTCTGTGAATATATCTTCTCTTCGTATTTGGCATCTATAGACAACATTCTAATCTTATATTCGAATGCTTCCTCTAACTCCGATTTTAATAACTCCTCATTTGCTTCGACCAACAACAAATCTTTAATATGTTTATCTAGCTCAAATAAATTTTCGTATAAGTCTTGGAGGATTTTAAGAGAAACTTCTGTCTCTAGGGATACATCGGTAACACTATCCAATACATGCTCTAATTCGTTGGCCAATTTTGTAAAAATTCTCCTCACCACTGACCTTTCTTTTTTCTTATTTTCTAAATTCGACATCGTTCCTTTTAATAAAGCAGAGCTTCTGATATTTGTCACGGTCGCCACATGTAAAAGCAAAGCTTTTTACTGTTTTTCTAAATGTTTTATTTCATTTTAACAACAAGCAAAGCTTGAACATAAAATTCACTATTCAATTTTTTACACAGTGACATTGGATTTAAAAAAATATAATTGACAACTTTTGCCGATAAAAAGGTTTTATGTCGTTCCGTAACAGACGCCCTGTTTACCTAGTAAAATAACAACTGCGTAGATTGCTTGATTACATGTTTCTATATTGTCTCGGTCTATTGTGATACGCACCTTCTCAAAATATACCTTCTAAAAGAGTTACGCTATAAATTCTCCTAGTCTAAACAGCTTGCTGTTATTCCAGTTTCATTTCTTGTAGTCTGAAATAGACCAACGAATTTTACTACAGACAATACGATTGTAAAATATAGATAGGTAAGGCTCAAACTCTCATCACACTCATCACATCTATTCTCATCACTAAATGCGATTGTCTATTTGTCAAATTGATCGAATGAACACCTCTAAATATTATTGAGATGAGAACAAAACATGCCTACCTGAATTAATTATTTAAAGCTTATGAACCCTATTTCCAATGTTATGCGTGTCGACCGAATATCTTCAAAATTCTTAGCATGCACAGAGCGCTCAGTGTTGAAAAAAATGGTTACAAAAAAAACAAGAAAAACATGCTTTTAAATAAAATGTACTATTTGCCGAATTTTTTTTAGCGTAATCTACGTAAACTATTTTCACCGTGATCTGTTTGTGTCCCATTTTAATTAATAAATAAACGTGTCTCGACGTTTCTGGCTGACCGATATTCGTCCGTCCGTCCACCGATCCGGTCAGTAATGCCAATATCCGTACATTGCAAAGTTTATCAGACATTTAGTACCTACAGACAAAATCCGATTACAGTTGGTAGTAATTTTGGGTATTTGAAATGGTTGCGTAAAAATTACAAAGCGAAATTATGCCATCATCATCACAATTTGTAGTTCCTGAAACATTAGTAGCTTTGTTCTAATAATATAAAAGAGATAATATCTCTTTTAACATTATAATCCCAAAACAACCGCAAAACGTCAATACAAACAGACGGCTGATGATAGTGTCGCATTAATAAGCTAACACAAAAATAACACAGCAAGACAGAAGACGAAACGGGTTGTCTCTAGGCTTAATGTGCGCTGTAACCACCCTCGCCAGGTGTCGAGGCTATTTATAGTGGGATACTATGTTGAGGTGCATCGACGCGCCTCTTTTATTATGTTGCTAGCGGCTGCGGTGGCGAAACTCGCAAAGCCGGCCCGCAACCAAGACTAATACTTATCACTTCAACCTTTTTGCCCGTCTGCGGCGCAACCGGCGTCTACAAGCCTCGCCGCGACTATCTCAAATGCGCCGCGGCATTTGCGATTATATTCTTATCTGAAGAATGTTGGCCTCTGAAAAAGACTGATCAAAGAAAATTACATGCAGCAGAGATGAGAATGTTTAGATGAATGGATGTGCGCGTGACATAAAGTGAGGAATGAGTCTATAAGACGAAGTTTTAACAGAAGCACCATTGACAGAGAAGATAAGAAAGAATCGTTTGACTTGGCATGGACATGTTATAAGAAGAAACAAAATGCATAGAAACAAAAAGAGTGTGGAAGATGCATGTTGAATGGTCGCAGAAGAGGTCCACAGAAGAGATGGATGGAGTGAGAAATGCCATGAATGTAAATGGAGGAGATGACAGAGAGGAATATATATAGCTAGTGAATGGTAGAAAACAAACATATTTTACCGACCCCTAATGAAATGAGAAAAGGGCAAGTGAATGATAATGTATCATTATAACGCTTTACGTATGTTCCTGAGGATTGGGTGCTATGTATTAACTGGAAGTAATTTTTTTTATTTATAAAATTATGCAAAACAACGACGTCTATTAAACCTCTGGACGTTATAGGAATATATTTAGTCAGGGAAATGTCTAGGAGAAAATGGCGACAGTGTAATTTCCACTGTATTTTCCACGAAGTGAAAACACTTTAGGTCCCGTAATGGCAATGAAAGTGGTACATTACATCATTCTACGTGAGCTACGCGAGCAGTTTTTTAATTTACATGTGCAGCTCGCACTAAATGCTAATTATGGTAATTGACACCTCTAACACGAATGATTTGACATTGCTTATTATTCAACCAACTGTTGAATTCTTGAATTATCATATTTTTTTTTACATATTTTAAGAAAAAACTCTTTTTTTATTTTTTATTGAATAATTTATACCTATTCCACTGTTAATACATGTATGATTTAAATTTACTAACAGAAAAAAGATCTAAAAAAGATTATAATTAAGTTAAAATACAATAATTTCTTGAATACTATCCATGCAAATTTGACGTCACCTTATGAAAATATATAAAATTAATATCGTATGAAAATGTACAGTTTAATTTACAGTGAAACTTTTATGCTGGCGAATTACTTGTTATTAAGAGCTAATTAATTTTCAGTATTAATATGACTATAAATACTATTAGCAATATCCTAATAAAGTCACATTGGTCGGATACGTAGAAACTTTTTGCTTATATTTCGGCTAATGACTGTCTACACAGCCACGCTATGCGTCTGAACCTAACTCTCTAAAATTCCATTACGATTTTCTCGAAAGCACTTTATCCACTGTAACCTTAATTAACAGACAATCATTTGTCATACCGAACAACCTCTTTGTAAGTATAAACAAATTCACAAAGCTGTACCCACGGTCTTCTTCTGACTAAACATCAAGTGTAAATGAGGTCTCAAGTGATCTGTGCTGAATGTTTGTTACTCTTTTGTTAGACGAGGCTCTATACTCTTCTACAAAAAGGGGTGTAATTTTGACGATGCTAGTTTTTTTTGTATAACGACTGAATAATTTGCTTGGTAAAGCAAAATGAGCCAGAAATGTTAAAGTAATAATTTGTCTGAATGTTTGTAGTAACAATTTTCAAATTAAAACAAATCGAGAAATTACACTTTTTAACTCGGTATCCTTTGCATTATGTTCTGAAGCGATCCATATATTAAGTGAATAAAATGATAACATGTTTATAATAATAATGTAAAAATGTAATGTTTAGAAATATGATTTTGTATGTATTTTAAATGTAATAAAAATGGAATAATAATAACAACAGTAAAAAGCTGTTTGTTTTCCAAATAAAATAATATATGAGAAAATGAACAAGAAATAATAAAATAAAATATTTTTCATCCCACCATCTCGGAAAAGGCGTATTTGCTCTTCGATATCTGAGTGCAAAAGCCGTTTTTATCCTCTAGAGGTTAAAGTAAATTTGAATTTAGAACATCGTGTGCAATGAGTTTGTGAATTCAAAACATCATTATACATATTTATTTCTACCTCCATGGTGCCGAAATTGTCATGCAACCTATTTTAATTTGTTAAAAACTCAGACTCGGAACCTTCTTGGTGTACTTTTTTTGTAATTTGCTTTGCGCGCGCCATTTTCTTTTCACGTCATAAATTTGTTAAAACCTAGGAGTTCCGTGACGGTCAATCAGCTTGGCGTCAATCTTGCTTTAAACATTTTGATCGTCTACAACGCTTGCTTGATGCTTGAGTCAAGCATTTAAAAGCTTTTTAGGTCTGTTTGATTTGTTTACGCTAGCAACGGAACAAAAACATACAGAAAATCAACGTGCTTGACTCAAGCTGATTGACCGTCTCGGAGTAATTTTTATTAGGTACTTACAGGTGTGTCTGGATGAATGTTGCGGGTGTGGCTGGGTGGATGGGTGGCTGTTGGAGGTGTGTCTATGTGAATGGGTGTTTTGTGGGTGTGTCTGGGTGAATGGGTTTTTGTGGGTGTGTCTGAATGGATGGGTCAGAATTGTGGGTGTTTCTGGGTGATTGAGTGTTTTTTGGGTGTTTTGTAGGTGTGTATGGGGTGAATGGGTGTTTTTTGGGTGTTTCTGGGTTAATCGGTGTTTTGTGGGTGTTTCTCGGTGAATGGGTGTTTTGTGGGTGTTTCTGGGTGAATGGGTGTTTTGTGGGTGTTTCTGAGTGAATGGGTGTTTTTTGGGTGTTTCTGGGTAAATGGGTGTTTTATGGGTGTTTCTGGGTTAATGGGTGTTTTGTGGGTTTTTCTGGGTGAATGGGTGTTTTGTGGGTGTTTCTGGGTGAATGGGTGTTTTTTGGGTGTGTCTGAGTGGATGGGTGTGTATTGCGGGTGTGAATGTTGTGGGTGTTTCTGGGTGGGTGTTGAGAGTGTGTTTGGGTTAATGGGAGGGTGTTGTGGAAGTTTCTGGGTGAAAACAGAAACTGTTGTGATTGTATTTTTTTTTTGTATTTTGCAATTTCCTCGTTGGGGGGGATGAAAAGTTACGTGTTGCACTCGAGTGCAAAGATTTTTCACCTTGTGCTCTTTTGATTCCCTCGCTATCTATGTAAATCTACCCATCACATTTGAAGCGTCATAGCCATTTGTAGTAATGGATATTCTTTGAACCGAAGAAACAATTTCTTTTCGGATAGCTATGTAAGTTCTTTGTTCAGATATTGCTGTAAATTCATGGGCGGATTAGGTATAAGACAATGATTCTACAGTACATTGTAATTTACGACTTAATATTAGTCATTTATTGCAATTCCTTAAAATTTTAAATAACTTACTAAAAAAATTACTTATTATGTATATTATACCATAATGATATTATAATCTGATATATAAAAATATCGTGTCGAGTAGCTCGCTAGCGCAGTGTAGCGCAGTGCAGATTTTGTAAATTAAGCAATGTTTAAGGCCGGTCATTGGAGGGGTGACCAAAAAATTATTATCTCGAGTTCCTCCGTGTTTCGGAAGGCACACAAAGCCGTTGCATCTGCAGTCGTTAATATCCACCAACCCGCACTGGGCCAGCGTGGTGGGTTATGGCCCTATCTCTCTATTTTCTTCCATCCATAGGGAATGCCCGTGCCCAAGCAGTGGGGACATTAAAAGGCTGATGATGATGATGATCGTGTCATCATGTATGTTAAAAACCTCCTACGAAACGGTTTGTCCGAATGTTATAAAACTTTTTGTGTATATTTGGTAGGTCTGTGAATAGGTGCCGCGTGGTGACGGCAGAGTAGAATATAATTGTCACCACCCCAAATCTTTCTCGTGGGTGTCGTACAAGGCGACTAAGGATAAATCTGAATATGATTGGGAATGGGCAGCAGCGTTCCTCTTATACCACTGTACCACTAGGCTAGCAATGTACTGCGACTTTTGTGCCCGATAAATGGTAATATACCCGATAATGAAACAGGCCCAATAAGCAATATAAATCGTAATTAAACCGATAAAATATGTCGTTAGATGTAATCTCAAAGGTAGAAAACAGAACAACCCCATTCTTAATGCGATTCGATGCGATAATATTGTGGAACACCCACTGTAGCGTTGGGCGTGGCGTACGCTCCAAAAACTATTTCCTAGGGCGAAAAAAAAATGGGCGTGACCCTGTTGCCTAAGACACTAAATCGATCAATGTTAGATTCGGCAAAGCTACGTCAAAGTCATATCCAACCAGACTTTGATGTAACTTTGGCCCATGCTAACACTTCGGTCTTAAGTTATTATGATAGCATTTCGTAACGTAACTCTCTAAAATAAATTCATCATTAACGATAATCATCATAAATATCTCAATAGATAAAGCATTCGAATATTCGTATTTTGCTTAGCCTGCAATTCATAATGTAAAATTCTATTTTCGCAAGCAAACGCGCGGCCTGTAGTTACAGTGCGGGTGCAGTGGCAGGAATGCCAGGGCAGGGCAGGGTGCAGTACAGCGGAGGGAGGCAATGCAGACGCGGGGCGCGGGGAGTCTAGACAGGCCGCAGACGCACGGAGGCTGCGCGCCCCGGCCAGAACAACACTCAATGAATCCACGCAGAAAGTCCACTTCATCCTTTTAGTGATTACGATGATTGCCCCATTCCGATAATTAATTTCAACTCGAAAATTTAAAAATAAATAAAAAGTAAAAAAAAGAAAGAAAATGGTAATAGAAATAAGGTATCGAGGAGAAGGTCACCTCATATTAAGGCCGGTCCCTATATTCTATTTACAGTTAAAAGTAAGCTTACTAAAGTTTAGTTGCTTGGCATTTTTTTTGGTTATATTACGATGAATAACAGAAGATGCTAAGCTGTAGTGTAGTACGTCTATCTTCAACTGTTGATAGAATATTGGGACCCGCCGTTAGTGATTACGATGATCGCCTGATTCCGATGATTAATTTCAACTCGAAAATTTAAAAATAAATAAAAAGTAAAAAAAAGAAAGAAAATGGTAATAGAAATAAGGTATCGAGGAGAAGGTCACCTCATATTAAGGCCGGTCCCTATATTCTATTTACAGTTAAAAGTAAGCTTACTAAAGTTTAGTTGCTTGGCATTTTTTTTGGTTATATTACGATGAATAACAGAAGATGCTAAGCTGTAGTGTAGTACGTCTATCTTCAACTGTTGATAGAATATTGGGACCCGCCGTTAGTGATTACGATGATCGCCTGATTCCGATGATTAATTTCAACTCGAACTCGACAATTAAAAAATAAAAAAGTGAAAAATAAAGGAATTATTTGATGCTTTAGTTGGAATTAAATCCAACTAAAGCGATATGACGTGCCGCAAAGTGAACTGAACTAGATTTAAATAAAAAAATAAAAGTAAAAGTTGCTCTGTCTACGTCAAACTGTGATCAAAATGCAGACCAATAAAGGTATCGATAAACCAGTTTTGAAATAGATTAAAGACAATTATTATATTAAAACGCAGTATTCCTAACTTTGCAATTTAATCATTTGCACTGAGTGTCTTGTGGATTTATATGTATTTTGAGCACACTATAATGCTACACAAATTTGTAATCTCCATGTCCGCTTCATTAAATTTCGGTTCATCAAAATATGAACAATGGTTTTAGCAGTTGAATTGCGAATTTGCGTTACATTGCTCTCGTAACAATGAAATGTCATTTCCATCAACGGTAAAAGTAGAACCGATCCTTCTGTGTAAGCACGTGGAGTGAGGCCTCCTCACACACACCTCGGTGCATCGTCGATTCCACCGACATGCAGGTCTGACCTCTAGCACTTGTATAGTTTGGGTGGAACTGCATTGCATTTACGATGCCTTTTATAATCAAATTCATTTCAATCTCATATTTATGAATATAATATTTTTAATATTGCAATCTATTGTGGTTATTTATATTAAACAACAGCATACCCAAAGAGTTGGTGTCAGGCAGGCGGCCGGCTGTAAAACCTATAGAAGTATGGATGGTAATGTTGCCATCCCAATCACTCTCTCCGTTCATCGGTCTCTTGCAAGGTCCTTTCCGACCCTTTTCTATACATTCGTTCATCACTTGCATCTTTCCGGTATGATAGATGATATGAATAAAAATAGGACAAAAGCTTATTCCCTGGGCCTACATTTTTAAATCTATTCGAATTCGCTACGAATTTATTACATGATTTTGGAAATTATGGCATTGTAATTGAATTCATGAGTTTTTAATTCTGTTTTAATCTAAAATAAAATTTTCATCTAATATACCTAGTTTATTTAATAAACGTATGAGCTTCTTAAATTATAATTATTCACAAAAGTAGTTCTTCTTCTCCCTGCCCTGTTCCTAGTCTATCTGGGGTCGGCGCAGTAAGTTTCTTTTTCCATTCGTATCGTTCAGACATCATCGAGCCATCCACTCACTTTTGACTCATATCATCTATCACATCGGAAAGGTGCTAGTGATGAATTAATGTACAGAAAAGAGTCGGAAAGGACCATGTTGAGAGACCGACAAACGGATAGAGTGATTGGGATGACAACGTTGCAATCGATACTGTTGAATGTTTTGGCTTAGATTTTATACTCATATTAAATAATAAGTGTAAATATTTATACCAATTGCACGCTAAAAAAATGTGGTAACATCCCAGAAGTAAACTAAACCAAGTAATGAATATTTTTGGCTTAAAAGGATGTGTCAGACGTGATACAACCAAAGGACCGTGTGCCCATTTTAGAGATTCTTATTTTAAAAAAATAACTTATTATTATCGTTCCTTATCTTTATTTTCACTCGCATCAAAATTTATTACCTAAACGAGGACTTGAAGAGCCATGAGAATTAATGGCTAAAGCTTATATTGCGTACTATAGAAACAGAGACACTAATGTGACACCATAATGGCTTTAATTAGCATCTGTTAGTTACGATCGAATGAAAATAACGTGTTTTGACGAGGGCATTATTTCGTGGGTGTTTATATTATACCATAGCTTTAAATGTGAGACACGCATAATGCGATTAATTATGCATCGTGCGTATTCGTACGTTTTCCTGTTTTCCATTTCATTTTTTCTTTGCTAAGCCTAAGGGAATTTTAACTAAAACAGACAGACTCTCACCGCATGAGACGTGATATATGTATATATATATATATATATATATATATATATATATATATGTACTTTATACTCACGTACAAAATACTATGTATATAAATACATACATACATACCTTTAATATACAGGGCGTCCCACGGCCATGCCACACGGAGGGAAAGTATATTAAATATTAAACGTAGGATATTTTACTAAAAGAAGAAATCGTTTTATTTTTAATAATAATTAGAACTGCATTCACAGATTTTTTTAAATCGCCTACCTCAACCGGGAATCGAATCCGCCAAATGTGATAGAAAAATTACTTGTTTTTTATAATAGCGTTTGAAAGGGCTACTCATAAGCATTATTTTTTCCTAAATAACCTAGCATATTAAATGAAACTAAGATCATAAAATTTTTCATTTTATTTAAAATTTTGTTCAGGGTTAAGTAAAAGATTTAGTTTACAGAAACCGGTACAACAGTGTGCAGGAGTTACAAAATGAACTTAGACGTATTATTTCAAACATCCACCATGCAAAAATAAGTAAATCGACAGGGAGAGAAATTATCAAAAGAGTGAGAATTTGTATACAACAGAACGGATCACATTTTGAGCATTTGATAATTTTTTTTTTTAAATAAAATGAAAAATTTTATGATTTTAGTTTCATTTAATATGCTAGATTATTTAGGAAAAAATAATGCTTATGAGTAGCCCTTTCAAACGCTATTATAAAATACATGTAATTTGTCTATCACATTTGGCGGGTTCGAATCTCGGTTGAGGTAGGCGATTTTTAAAAAATCTGTGAATGCAGTTCTACTTATTATTAAAGATAAAATTATGTCTTCTTTTAGTAAAATAGCCTACGTTCAATATTTAATATACTTTCCCTCCGTGTGGCATGGCTGTGGGACGCCCTGTATATCACGCCTATAAGTTATCCTCGAAGGGGTAAGTCACAGATATATCAATTTAAGTGATATATCTGTGGGGTAAGCAGAGGTGTAGTAATGCATAAAATGCAGATGAAATCGCCAAGTTTTTTTTTCTACTATTAAATTGGGCCCTGGCTAAAGCCCTGTAGCTATGTATATTGCTAGGTGGCATAACACCGCTGATACCCTTTCCTCGTCGCTGTTTTGACCGTCGTTGATGTTTTTTTAGTCGCCTTGAACGACACATGAAAAAGTAGTAATTAAAAATGAGACTTCCACTTTGTACAATACCTATTAAAATACCCATGAACATGCTATTATGGTTCCTGCAATTTTAAATCTACATTTACCACTTATACTGACAGTGAATCCGATTTAATAAGAAGTTTTGTTGTCACAACGCCTATAGACGTCTGGAATGCGCAAATGTGTAAGACTGCCAAAATGTATATTTGAATTAATTAAATACCAGGAAAATACATATACTAGGAAAGTCGCGCCACAAGTTGAGTCAGATTGTCAGATGCAACAAAGTTTCTCAATGCGCTCCCACCGACGACATACAAACAACAGCACGTCAGATTGACACACTTGGCTATGAGCACGCACCTTGTTTCGGTGACAATAGGAGTCATTTTGGAAATGGCATGTGACGCTTGACCTGAAGCTGGCTGTACGACGCGCAGTGTCAAGTTGCCAAGTCCAAGCCTGAACAGGAAGTGGGACTTTTTTAGTCATTTTTTCCTCGCCACAGTCTGGGCTCAAGTTTCATTGCACCGGCCGGCCGCAGGACTGTCGCGTACGCATTTTCGAGAATGATACCGTAAACTATTTCTCCTGTTCACACTTTATGTGGCTGCCTCACTTATGCGTCATAAAACTGAAATGTCTCTGTCAGATGTCGATATAACAGGAAATAAAATTACTTGACGATACCCACGACCTGTATTAATAGTAACATATAATTGTATGTTAAGCTTCTGGGTTTTAAATTACCGTAATTTGACTACATATACATAGGTTAAAAATACACCTGCTGGCTGATTTCGATTTTGATGTGGCTTTATCGTTTATGTATTTACGATTCGATAGGCTCTCATATTTCTTAACAACTGAAACTGCAAAATAGTACATAGTCGCAAAAGTAACATCAAAGGCGAAAGCAGCCTGAAGGTGTAACCAATTTATAACCTTTTTTTTTGTTAAGTTGTGGTCAAATCGCTTAGTCCTGAGCCTAAACTTTTGTTAAATAAAGGACACCAACTTTTCATTCGTTCTTTTATTTGACAAAATTTCAGGTTTAGAACTAAGCGATTTGAAAGCCAACAAATTGCTGTTCGATGAATGCTTACTAATCTAAACTGCTACCAATTTGTAGTTTCGTTTAGTTTTCTTATGAACATCCACATAGGAGCAAGCGGTGTTAGGCTGCTGTCGAAAAAAGATAAAATTAAAATTAACCGACTTTTTTAATAAAGTAATTGATACCGTTTCACCATTAAAACCACATTTCATTAAATACCAACACTATACTCTGTCGATCACATTTACCACTCTACTCGGAAAATGTCTGTTCGTAGCAAATAATAAAAAATATATCCTGCTTATAATGTATTTGTGTGAAGTTTTACTAACACGCTTTGAGTTGTTTTCGCATAAAAAATTGCAGTAATTTATACTTTATCCTTTCAAAAATTACGATAAGCATCTAACGTGTGGCTACGAATAGGCAATTGATAATATTCTTTCATTGGCGTCACTTCCGCAGCAAGTAACAAGTAAGGTTTGTAACCTCAGTCCATACACGAGTCAGGAAAAATATTATCAGCCTACTAAATTATTTAACGCTTTCAAGTGGTGTAGTTTCAAATGGGACGTATGTATAATAAGAACTAGACGGAAAAATAGAGATAAGATGTAGAATGAAGATTATCAAACACAAAAGAACAATCAGTTAACGCTTAACTTACTAGATGACAACAACAAAAAATACAATAGATATTTTTAAGAAGCAAGAGTTCATTGACATAATAATTTGACTTTTCTGAAACGTTTCCTGTACTTATTTATTCTGCAAACATCTAGTAATATATTACTTACGTTAAACTCTATATCATAATAGTAAAAGAGTTAAGGAATTAAAAATCTAGTTGGCAATCAGAAATCAATATCATTTAATTTGTTAAAAACTCAGACTCGGAACCTTGTTGGTGTTCTTTTTTTGTAATTTGTTTTGCGCGGGCCATTTTCTTTTCACGTCAAAATTTTCATAAAACTTTGGAGTTCCGAGCCGGTCAATCAGCTTGACGTCAATCTTGCTTTGAACGTTTTGATCGTCTACAACGCTTGCTTGATGCTTGAGCCAAGCATTTAAAAGCTTTTTAGGTCTGTTTGATTTCTTTGACCTAGCGACGAAACAAATCATACAGAAAATCAACGTGTTTGAATTTTAGATCGTTATCGATTAGAATCAATTTTAGAATCATTCGCTAGCTCGGTCATCAAAATTAAGCACGCGGTTAAAAAGCAACTTTGCACTCACGTATAACAAATCACTATTATTCAAAACAATCAAACAACTTCTAATATTATCTCATGTGTGTGACATAATTTATATTTATCATACCATACAACCACTATATAATAAACTATCAGTTTGCTTAATGATATCAAAATTGGCAGAACAGACATTAATCTGACGGCATGACTGACACTTTTGGAGGCAACTCCTAAAAGTCTACCTAATCTATATGACCGACTTATCATAGATGAGACACTCCCAATGTCACAACTGATAGGCTATTCTAAATTACATATACCTATATCGACTAGCTCGACTTCGTTCTCGTAAACTGTAATTCACTGTGTAACTTCCGCACTCAGAGACGTCAAATAACGTTAATAAGTACATAACGTCAAAAAATGACAATTCAAAACTAGTCGCTATTCTTGCCGGGTCTATGGTCTGGATTTGAATTAAATACATAAAATACTCATTAAAGTTAATTGACGTCTCTGAGTGCGGCAGTTAGTGTACTAACCCTTTTTTATATTTTTGGCTCTACGGAAGGTCCGCCTTGTGTTGAGCACTGTGGAGTAGGTAGTCAGCAACGCTGCTTTATCTACCAGCAGATTTGAGTGACAGGGAAAACTATTAAAGTTACCCATTGAAGGCTCTTTCATGTACTGCGATATTGTCGGAAGTTTGAAGTCGCGGTGGAGTGCTACGTTGCGCAAGTACTATGGGCACCCGGTGGCCATAATACGCAAGAAGCGATTGTGATTTTTTTACAGCTTGTGAATGCGCGACTTCCAATACAAACTTTGATCCCCCATTTCATCTCCTTAGGGGTAGAATTTGAGATTATATAGAGGGAATAAAATAAGAAGAAAAGTGTTCGATAGATAAAAAGCTATAAGTAATCGATAGAGAAAGTTTCAAGTGAAAACGACGTCACACAAAAATAGCCGATACAAAATTCGACGCTCTTTTGAACGTTGAATTTTGAGAACGCTTGAAATACGTCTACGTATTGAGCTTTAAAACTTCCATACAACATTTCAACCCCCATTTGCTCAGTTCTCACCTACACTATGGAAGATAGGAAACATGGTGTAAAAATTTAAGTTTATAGTATTTTGGGCTGTGCTGTGCGTTCATATAACTAAAGTGTTTACTTCTTATTTGTGTATCTATTTTCTGTTACTATATTTTGTAAGAAATACACTTTGCGTTTTCTTGTGTTTCGTATTTAACCTCAACACAAATCTGGGGCATTGACATCCAAGGAGTTGATTCAACACAGTACGTGCCATATCTACTACGTCTGTCGAGTAACAGGGCTACGAACAAAATATGAATATTACTATAACTCGCATTACAAATGAAACTTGTATAAACACTCATCTGTTATTTGTCTTAGTTAAGATTGAATAGAAAAAAATGGACTTCTAGTACTATTCTCTGTAAATTCAAAGCGGGAAGATTTATTATTTTTATATTATTCTATCAGAAATATAAACGTTTATGATATTAATGCCATATAACAAATGCACTTTTAAATTTATTTACTTAATTACTCATATAATTAGTACAAAAAAAAAATATTTAATTTGTGACTTATTCACACATTGTGTGTGAGTAGTTAGTCGAAACCAACTAACTTGTACATATTTCACTACGAATATTTACAGTTTACTTAATTAATGCAAATCATATACCAGATTTATGTATTCAATATTTATGCGTTTGCTGAGTATACCAGACTTAATTTTTTTTATATAATTGAAATTTAACTAAATCAGATAATACCAAAAAATATGAAAAAATATAAAATACAAATTTATAATTCAATGCAACTAAAAAATATAGACTGTGAGAGGTGAATTCTTTAGTTCCTCCCTAACTTCTCAACGAACCTTGTAACCTTCTTCTCCCGTATGCCACTAACGTTTACAATTGTATTTCACTTCAATTAAAAGTTATTAAACTGTGCCCAAAGCACCCCCAAATATTGATAAATAAAAGTACGTAACTATTGATAAAAACTGTTTAACGACAATTTAGAATACCGAAGCGGCTTATTCCGGCTCATATATACCGGCAGCGGTAGGACTTCTTTGAAGTCCGCCTGGCTAGCTACCACCATCTCATCAAATTCTGTCGCCATAATAATAATGTTATCAGCATCATTATTGTGTTCCGACTATTTGTGATAAGATAGCCAGCCCCTCTGTGGTTGAGGGTTCCAGGTGAATTCATTATCGTTACTTACCATCAGGTGAGATGAATAGGAAGAGCTTCCCTATCAAGCTTAAAAAAATAACCTCCTTTGTCAGCCCTGGAGAACAAAACAGAACAACGGGTGCAGAAGCGAGCCGTGATAACAGGCGCGCCGGGGTCGACGCACCGCTAGCCAGATAGCTGGCATTGATTACAGAGGCGCTGCCCATGCCCACAGCGCACCGCTGATACCGTCAGCTGTTATCCATTTGTTTATATTTAGACATGGGGCTGGCGTCAACGGGTTGGCAGGCGGCTACTTCCTTTAATTTATTATTATTATAGCTAAGTATGTAAGGACACTGTATTTTTTTTATTTTTGCACTATGCACCAATGCATCGAAATAAAAATGTTTTCATCCCCCCATCTCGGAAAAAACGTTTTTGCTCTTCGATATCTAAGTGCAAAATCCGTTTTTATCCTCTAGAGGATAAAGTAAATTTGAATTAAGAACATCGTGTGCAATGAGTTTGTTAATTCAAAACATAATTAAACCTATTTATTTCTACGTCCATGGTGCCGAAATTATCATGCAACCTATTTTAATTTGTTTAAAACTCAGACTCGGAACCTTCTTGGTGTACTTTTTTTGTAATTTGCTTTGCGCGCGCCATTTTCTTTTCACGTCATTTTGTTAAAACCTTGGAGTTCCGAAGCGGTCAATCAGCTTGGCGTCAATCTTGCTTAAACATTTTGATCGTCTCCAACGCTTGCTTGATGCTTGAGTCAAGCATTTAAAAGCTTTTTACTTAGGTCTCTTTGATTTGTTTGACCTAGCAACGGAACAAAAACACACAGAAAATCAAGGTGTTTGACTCAAGCTGATTGACCGTCTCGGAACCTCATTAGGGACGGTAATTTTTATTAGGTACTTACAGGTTATAAATATGGCAAGTAGAAATTATTGTGGTGGGTGTGTCTGGATGAATGTTGCGGGTGTGTCTGGGTGAATGGGTGGGTGTTGTGGATGTGTCTGGGTGAATGGATGTTTTGTGGGTTGAGTGGATGGGTGTGTGTTGTGGGTGTGTATGGGTGAGTGGGTGTGCGTTGTGGGTGTGTCTGGGTAAATGGGTGTTTCGTAGGTGTCTGCTTGGATGGGTGTGTGTTGTGAATGTGTCTGGATGGATAGGTGTGTTGTGGGTATGTCTAGGATAATTTTATGGGTGTAATGGGTGGGTGAGTGTGTGATGCGGGTGTTTCTGGGTGAATGTTGTGGGTTTTATGGGTGTGACTAAATTCTGGGTGGTTTTGGGTGGGTGTTGAGGGTGTGTTTGGGTTGATGGGTGAGTCTTGTGGATGTTTCTGGGTGAAAACAGAAACTGTTCTGATTGTAATTATTTTACCATTTCCTCGATAGGGGGATGAAAAGTTACGTGTTGCACTCGAGTGCAAAGATTTTTCACCTTGTGCTCTTTTGATTCCCTCGCTAGCTCGGTCATCAAAATTGGGCACACGGTTAAAAAGCAACTTTGCACTCACGTATAACAAATAACTATTATGTCACATATGACCTTAAAGTGTACTTTTTCGCCCGCTACGTGTACGAAAAATCCCACTTCCTAGTCAGAGGGGAGTGACATAAAACTTTGATTTTACCTCGGGCGATAAAAAAGTAGGCCTAAGATCTCATATTTATCAAATATTTGCGATCTGAGACATTCCTTGTTTTATCTCCGATGGCATATAATGTACTATTATGTACTAATTTACACCAACAGCATAACATGTACATACTTTCTTATACTAAATTATTAGCTAAATGTACAGTACAGTTCTTACATGAACGTCTTTTACACGTATGTATACACATCATATGCAACAAAATACATGCGTATTACGTGTTTAATATTATAAAACACTCTTGTTGCTTTTGTATAGTCTACAGCAGCACATATGGTTACCACCAACTGTAATTTTTTCCAATCTGATTGAAATTTACGTCAAAGAAAGGTTGAAAATATATTTAATACAATATATTTAATATTGGTACACTTCCTGTCTCAGAAGACCTAGGCGAGGTTTTCTACCTTTAATCTAGCTTTTAGTCCCTCAGTTTTATGAATGTTATATTTGTGCAATATTATTCAGTATTTAATTTAAGGTAATTCTCAAAATAATTATTCATTTCACAATATATTAATGAAACATAAATATGTAGTTATAAATTAAACATACATACATACATAAATCACGCCCATATCCCCGAAGGGGTAGGCAGAGGTGAATTCTCACCCGCGTTTCGCCAATTATGTCAAGTCCCATGTAATAGGTGGCGAGCCTATTGCCATTTATCGGGCACAAAAGTCGCAGTACATTGTCAGGACGGTAGTATAAGAGGAACGCTGCTGCCCATTCCTAATCACTGATTTATCCTTAGTCGCCTTGTACGACACCCACGGGAGAGATTTGGGATGGTGACAATTGTATTCTACTCTGCCGTCACCACACGGCTTATAAATTAAAAACCTTTAATAAAATAACTTGCAATATTTGGTAACCTACGGTACGGGTTTTTCGGTGTAATAAAACCTGAAAAATAAAGCACATACTGAAACCCGATGAAAATTTTACCTAATTCTTTTTAAGTTAGATGGGCGCTGAGCGACTGGGGCTCGACTAGAATGTTGCTAAAATAATAGAGTTAATGTCAAATTTACTATTTAGTCTTTTTCGTCTTTAAAGAAAAATGAATTTTAAAATACACCTTAGCACATCTATTCTACGAGTACATAACAATAAAACTGATGATGTCAATATAGGTACACTTGTATTGCTTCATATCGTCAGAATCACAGTCAGTACTTTATGCCTATGATGAATTAATCATTACAACACGAAACATTTTAGATTTATGTGATTTGAAAGTCACTTATTGTGACTTCCAAATCACAAAACAAAAAGCGTTGACGACTCGCACACACACAGACAGAGAGAGATATACATACTATAAAATAGATCAACGTAACTGGGTCACAGGAAAGTTCTGGAATAGGGAACCCAAGATTATACCCGCGGCAAAGGGCGATCGCCGAAGAGACGGGTTGATGACATCCGGAAGTAAGCGAGAATTGAGTACAGATAGCAGCAGACGCACAGAAGTGGATCTCATTTAAAGCGAGAGAGACGCAACTCGAAAATATTTAGAAATAATGTGAGTTCTGTATAAGTCTAAGGGCCTGTTTCACAATCGACGGGTAAGTTCTGAATAGCTTACTTGGCAGATCATTTGACTATTAAAGATTGACTATTAGAAATATATCAATTGAACTGCCAAGTAAGCTATCCAAAACTTACCCGTCGACTGTGAAACAGGCCCTGAGACTTATTGTTGCAGGAATGCAATTATGAGCTGTTTGTCTTTTGCATTGAAGAAATTGTAAACAGTATGAGAAAATTCGATACAGTATAATTATAGGTTTTTGCAATGATATTATATTTATAATATCATTGGGTTTTTGTATATAAACTTTGACATAATAGTTATTGTTGGTCAATTGTGAGGTTTTTATACAAAATTGGTAAAACAAAAAAATAATAAGAATTGTATCAGTGTTATGTGAGAAACATTTTATTGTTTCAGTAGAATATTGCAAAACAGCGCTAGCAAGGTTAGTTATTACTGCCGCACTCAGATACGTTAATTAACTTTAATGAGTACTTAATGTCAAAAACATTCATTTAAATCTAAGCCGTGTTGTGACTGCAGAGTAGAATACAATTGTCACCTCCCCAAATCTCTCCCGTGGGTGTCGTACAAGGCGACTAAGGATAAATCAGTGATGAGGAATGGGCAGCAGCGTTCCTCTTATACCACCAAGAAATAGCAATATACTGCGACTTTAGTGCCCGATAAATGGCAATAGGCTCGCCACCTATTACATGGGACCTAACATAATTGGCGAAACGTGGGTGCTAGTTCACCTCTGAAGGGGTAGCCCTTCGGGGATATAGGCGTGATTAATGTATGTATGTATGTAAATCTAGACCATAGAGCCGACAAGAATAGGGACTAATTTTAAATTGTCAGTTTTTGACATCTCTGAGTGCGGCAGTAAGTCAATAAAGGGACAATCCACATCTAAAAACCGTTTACTCATGAAGTAAGTACAAAATGTTAACTATAAATTAACAAAGAAAATTGCATTTAAAGTAATTTTCTTTCTAAAATAAATTCAGAAGACTCAAAACTGTTTTGAATCAATGCTCCATATTTAAAATTCGTGAAAAAACACATAAATCTATCCAGTATGATTAACCTATGGATGGGATCTGCATTGACTTGTTGTATGACGATTTTAATAGCTTTAACTAACTTCCGGTGCTGTTTTGTCCTTTCCATATAATGAAATTATTTACACTTAAAACTGAGTTAATTGGAATAAACATTTTTAAGAGTTTTATTTATTTTACGGGTAACTCACACTTGACCAATAAAATTATAAAATAGTTTTCATATAAAACTATCAATCATTCCTAAGATAACTTTCTTGTATCTTTTACGGTTCCAAGTGTCCTCGAACTGTTCTTAAAATTTCACATTGTCACTTAAAAATGCACTGTGTTTTATATTTAAATAAAATCGCACTTATTTACTTTCATTATGAGAATATTATCGCTATTTAATTAAACATTGCCTTATAAAGCTTAAACATGATCGATCATTTTGCTGTTACTAACTACAAAAAAATATATTAAACTGTAACTTTCGATAATAATAACTGTAAACAAATTAACTAACCCAGTCTTAAATGTTAAACGATATGCAAATAAATAATTGAACTTTTAAAACTAATGTCTATTTGTATTAATATTATTCTTATCGCCAAAAGCACGATTGCTTATTCATCCAGAGCTAATTAACAGCAGTCGCAGAAATTACATACATACATACATAAATCACGCCTATATCCCCGAAGGGGTAGGCAGAGGTGAACTAGCACCCGCGTTTCGCCAATTAAATTAGGTCCCATGTAATAGTGGCGAGCCTGTTGCCATTTATCGGGCACAAAAGTCGCAGTAGGTACATTGCTAGGTGGTATAAGAGGAACGCTGCTGCCCATTCCTCATCACTGATATATCCTTAGTCCCTTTGTACGACACCCACGGGAGAGATTTGGGGTGGTGACAATTGTATTCTACTCTGCCGTCACCACACGGCCAGCGGTCGCAGAAATTATATTTGGAAAATAATAGTACATTTTAATAAAGTAATCCGTTGACTTCTCACAGTGTTACATGCTTAAATAATTATTTTTTCAAAACATATAACTAATTTAAATATCATACAAAAGACTTCAACGCGCTAACGTTTAATAACGAAACTAAACAGGAACAAAGTCTACCTTATGAAGGTCTGCAATTATAGCAATTCTTGCCACAAAAGCGATTGAATCTGTCACATTTGCTAACAAATTGTACCTAGAAGCTTGCCTAAACTGCCACATCAAAACAAATGGCGACATTTTTATTGAAAAAACTGATTGTAAAATATATTGCAAGCTCATCAGAGTCATTCGTTGCATTGTTCGACATACAGTAGATAGTATACAAAGGTTTATAGAAGAAGGAGGCCCAAAGCTGCCTAAAATAGTGTCCGCTATTATCTATAAAACTGTTTCCATAATCCTGGACTAACGGGAACTTCTGTTACCACATGCCTCTTCAAGATACAAGACAATAAAGCTAAGGGGTATATATCGGTTTTTAACCTGCTCTTTTGCATGAGATTGACTACTTTTCACAGTATACTCGCTTTATGCTGACCTCCGTAACGTAAAGGGGTATGGGCATTTTGGTTTACGTACTGACCAATAGATTTGAATCGTATAGCAATGAATAAGTCCTTTCTAGAGACAAAGAAGTTCTTATGGGGTCACATTTTGAATTGTTGACCGATTAGAGATATCAGCTTATAAATATGTATTTTTTCGTTTGCAACTCACGGTCGCCATCTTGATTTTTTGTCAAATACCTACGCTACAATACTGGAGAGATCTATTGATCTCAAACTTTCTAAGTATTTTTATTATATTCGTTAAACCTCTGAACTAATTTAAATGATTTAGGTCTTAAATGAAAGGTATAAAATTAATGTATGGACGAATTACGACGTTTGACAAATTATCAAAAATACTGAGATGTAATCTCAAAATGTTGTAATTAAAGGTACGCGTACTCCGATCGGACAATAAATCAGGACAAGCATAGATCTATTGAGTCCTAGACCAGAGTCCATACATTTGTACCCATACCCCTTTTATCACAATATATACGGAATGTGGTGAATAATACAATTGCAAAGAAAAAAAAATTGCAAATTGCATTTTGTAATTCTATAAAATGCAATTGTCACCACCCCGTATCTCGCCTACGGGTGTCGTACAAAGCGACTAACTGCCGCACTCAGAGACGTCTATTAACTTTAATGAGTATTTAATGTCAAAAAATTTCATTCAGTTAGTTGGTTTTAAAATTCTCCCTATATTTTAGGGAAGGCAAAGGGTCTAGCCCATACAGCCAAGTCTTTAGTGTATATTTATCTGTAGTCTTATGAAATAATGAGTGGGTGAAATGTATGAATGAAATTAATTTTACGTTAAAATATGGGTGTCACATATTTTAACGCATCTAGGGAGTGCTTGCCGCGAATTGAATAGGTAACAGAGTTCATGATGGTGACTGATGAAATGGATAAAACCACTTTATATAGTGATCTTCACCACAACATCAAACACATCATAAGACTTGTTTTCGATGATTCTGCATAATTGCACATCAACACGGATGCTTGTGCATTAAAATAACACCACTTTCACTGCACAAAATCCACTCTGTAACAATTTTAGAATTAGCGAAAACAAATCTGACTGACACCACGAAACGCGCCAAACACTCTCAAAATTTCATTCAACCATAGACGCGGCAAGATTAGCGACTAGTTTTGAATTGTCATTTTTTGACGTTAAGTACTCATTATCGTTATTTGACGTCTCTGAGTGCGGCAGTAAGGGTTATATGACGAGGAATGGGCAGCAACGTTCCTGATACGTCACCCAGCAGAAATAGGCACGCTCCAATTATATATTTTAATACTAAGGATAAATCAGTGATCAGGAATGGGCAGCAGCGTTCCTCTTATACCACCTAGGCTAGCAATGTACTGCGACTTTCGTGCCCGATAAATGGCAATAGGCTCGCCACCTATTACATGGGACCTAACATAATTAGCGAAACGTGGGTGCTAGTTCACCTCTGCCTACCCCTTCGGGGATATAGGCGTGATTTATGTATGTATGTATGTAATTATATAATGGCTATGGAAAAGTGGAGTCTTATGTATGACATAGATATTCCTACATAAAAGCCTTCCATTTAATTCCAAAATACCTTTAATGATTGAACTTTTACTGAACTGACAAAAAGATCTGTAACGCCTTACCAACAGTCGATCGATCCATACACGGTTTGTCAAAAATTTTAGAATGGCACACTTTTCGCAGAAAGTTCTAACAAATGCTGTTAGACTGTAGCTATTTTAGTCACTACTATGCTATACTCCAGCCATTACAAAGTTCTGGATAGCTTACTTGGCAGATTATTTGACAGTTGTAATATGAAATATCATTCAATTGAACTGCCAAGTAAGTAAAGTAAGTATTCATAACATACCCATCGATTGTGAAACAGGCCCTAAATGTAAAGAATTTTGATAAGTTGATTACGAAATGCATTTAAAAATAACAAAGTGGTGTTTTGAAATACATCTTCCATTTTGGACAGTCGTAAAAATTAGCGATTGCGAAAAAATAGATAATTCACTTTTTTTTTTAATTTACCTATTAGATATTCAAAGACACGTCAAGATTGTTTACATTATAATAACTAATTCAGCCTCTTTAGAGACAGTACAATATTTATGCGAAAAGGAGTACAAGATTTTGCTGACTAATCTTGAATAGGTCAATGAGATATGATAAAATCAGCAAATGAGTACAAAATTTTATCCAACAACAAAATTGCCCATTGATTAACTTTAATAGGTTAACGCCGGAGCGGGACCAATAAAAGCGCAGCCGTTTTGAACGGGACTTAACAATATCTATGTGAAAGAATATCATCACGCGCCCTTTTTAATCTGTGGGGAGATTGCTGGGGCACGGAACTTCCCTATGGATGGAAGAATATAGTGAGTTTGGGCCATAACCAACCACGCTAGCCCAGTGCGGGTTGATGGGTATTAACGACTGTAGATGTAGCCGAGACTAACGGCTTAACGTCCCTATGGATACACGGAGGAACCCGAAATAATAAATTTTTGGTCATCCATCCAATGACCAGCCTTAGCGACCATTGCTTAATTTACGCAATCGCAGGCCGATCGCAGTATGCCACATCCGCGTGAAAGCATTCATCGTAAATAAAAAGACAATTTGTAAATTGCGAAATGTAATTGCAGACGACGTCGGCGGCGGGCGGGGCGGCTCGGAAGGCGGCGGGCGGCGAGCGGCGAGCGGTGCTAATGAAAATTTAAAGTAACCGGTGTGTGAACTGCGCTTGGTGTGTGTTACAAGCTGAAATCGCATCACGAATAGGACGTCATAGTCATTAGACATCACATCATGACTATGCTACCATCATTGAAAATTAAACGCGCGTTGCTTATTTTTAGATGTTAATTTTACAGCGGTAAAGGCATCAATACATAGAGTTAAATAAAAACATTGCCTGACACCAAAAATATGCGTGTATTAAATTCGTATAATATGTTTTCGTGCAATTTTAAGACAACCATGCCGTATGGTACCGTTTGGTGATGGTGACAGCAGAGAAGAGTACAATTGTCACCACCCCTGCCTTCCTCGTGGGTGTTGTACATGGTAAGAGTTATAACATACCCAGGAATTGGCAATCAGCGTTACTGATGTACCATCTAACAAATTACTATGATTAAAGTTTACGTTGAATGGTAAAAGGCTCGCCCTCTGTTACATGCGACTTGAAATAAGCTGTCTTAGGAGAAAGGCGTGATTTAGGTATGTAATATGTAAACTCGAGTGGCTTATTTTTAGACGTTAATTTTACTGGATGAGATAAGGGCAGGACTGCCCTTATCCCATCCTATTTGGGGTCGGCGTAGTATGTCCTCTTTCTCCATTCACTTCTGTCACTTGTCTTCTCGTCATCCATATCCATCACCTTCTTATCAAAAGGTAAATAATTCTAATTAGTCTTTCTTTTTTTCATATCCAACCCATATTTTGTATACTAACTTGGTGCCGAAACGAACAAATATGCATAAATATTATAATAAACAAGCTGTAATAATCCATTAACCCTATGAAATTTAGATTATTTTATATCAATATACATACATACATACATACGTCACGCCCTTCTCCCACAGGGGTAGGCAGAGATCACTTCCTTCTTCTCTCCATTTTCTCGAATAATTCTAGTATTCGCTTTTCTTTTAATAGAATGTATGATTTAATTTTGTTAAATATTATGTCATGGCTTATGATTGACATCATTAATGTTTTATTTTACCCGGGTGCCCACAATCTGTAACACAATCTGCAAATAGGCAAGAACATTTCATTTTCTCGCTACATTTATTTTAATACCAAACATGAGATCTT
This sequence comes from Cataclysta lemnata, assembly GCA_963931975.1. Taxonomy (NCBI): domain Eukaryota; kingdom Metazoa; phylum Arthropoda; class Insecta; order Lepidoptera; family Crambidae; genus Cataclysta; species Cataclysta lemnata. The sequence goes on from OZ008352.1 coordinate 8,710,365, forward strand.
GTGTGAATATTAATGTATTACTTATTTTTCTTTATGTTTTATGACAAAAATCGCTGGTCACACTCATTAAAACAGGCGGTCGCAAATCTTTATCGAATATTACGTCATCATCTTCATCATCAGAGTCATCCGCCTAATGGCGGGCTGCGAGCATCGAGCGGTAGCTCATGGCCCAGGCATGAACTCAGGGGACATGAGTCCCCCGGTGGTCTGGGCCGCCGTCTAAGCGGTGGGGCTCGCCCCCCTGTGCTCGACCCCGGTCTGGGGGCGAGGCCCTCGGTCCGGTCTAACCATGTGCCGGGTGATTTACCGTGGGGCAAGGCCCGGCTAGGAGCCTGCGAGCGGGCCTCGACTTATGCCATGTACCCGAAGGAGCGGAAGTAAGGAGGAGGGAACCTACCTTAGCCGTTCTGGTCGTTCATTTGTACTGTACAATATAATTCACTAAGTCCAAGCGCTCATCTTCAATCATTCCGTGCTGGATGAACTGCTAGGTATATTAGCATATTACAGAGTTTAGTGCCGGACTCAGAGACGTCAATTTAAGATTATGAGTATTTAATGTCAAAAAATGACAATTCTAAACAAGTAGCGTTTCTTGCCGGGTCTATGGTCTAGATTTAATTGAAATTTTTTGACATTAAGTACTCATTAAAGTTAATTGAAGTCTCTGAGTGCGGCAGTTATGGTATTTTACGCCCTTCCTACTTATTGAAGTTTAGCAAGGCATTTGAGTCAAATAATTTGTTTTGCATTCTAGATAGTTAATCATTATACTATGACAAAATAATAAACAGGGTCTGTATGTTTGCAACAAATAGAAAATTCAACACCGGAATTGCTAATTTAGACCACATTATATTTCGTCAGATGAGAGTGATTTACATAGGTATATAAATCACGCCTATATCCCCGAATAGGTAGGCAGAGGTGAAATAGTACCCACTTTTCGCCAAATAAGACAGACAGGCCCCATGTTAAGTGCCGAGCCTATTGCCAGTTATCAGGCACATTGCCTGTTTTTATGTAATGTTTTTATTCAAATACTTTATGCAATAAAGACCGAATTGTATAGTTGTTAAGGTGGTTCACAAATTACCCTTCTTCCCCATCTTCCATCTAATAAAAAATGTACAGTAATATTACAAAGATTTTAGTGGTTAGAAAAAGAATTTCGAAAAATTATGATCTTGAGGCGGGAATCGAACCCGCGTCCGCTGCTATCCGGGCAGGTGCCTGACCGCTCGGCCACCCAAGACACTAATTAACTTGCCGAAATTCTTCTAACCTTTACACTTCACGTTGTAAGCCAACGGGTACCCTCGCAATGTAGAAATAAATTTCAAACATTCCAAAGCAGATATTTTTACAAATACCGTGCGTTCGGTTAAGCTTGGGTTTGCTTTATAAACTATTTGATTTTAATTTTAACATTATATAAATGTTAGAAAAATTAGTACAAAGATTTTAGGTGGCCGAGCGGTCAGGCACCTGCCCGGATAGCAGCGGACGCGGGTTCGATTCCCGCCTCAAGATCATAATTTTTCGAAATTCTTTTTCTAACCACTAAAATCTTTGTACTAATTTTTCTAACATTTATATAATGTTAAAATTAAAATCAAATAGTACAGTAATATTGTTTAAATATTCCACATTTATCTGAAACATCATTATATATTTAAGATATAAGTGCAATTGTCTACAGTGATTCAAGATAATGGGTCTGCCATTGCCATCGCCTCAATAAATAAGACTAACTGCCGCACTCAGAGACGTCAAATAACGTTAATGAGTACTTAATGTCAAAAAATGACAATTTAAAACTAGTCTCTATTCTTGTCAGGTCTTTGGTCTAGATTTAAAATAATTTTTTTAAAATTTATTTATAAAAATAGCAGTAAGAGAAATCGCAGTGGTGAAGGTGAGTGTTAACATGTTGTTAAGGAGTGTCGTACATTTGTATAACAACTCCCAAGCACTGCTCCTGACTTCCCCATCTACCACACTAGCACACGGCACCATCATGGTGAATCCATGGAATGCTAAGAGTTTCATCTTTCTATATTTTCAACATAATATTAGTTCATAGTTGTATACAGAGGGAGAGATTGAGGGTGGTGACAATTGTATTCTGCTCTGCCACCCCCATCTCTCCCGCGGGTGTCGTACAAGGCGACTAAGGCTTAAAAAAGCAATGAGTAATGGGCAGCAGCGACCAGCTAGCAATGTACTGCGATTTCCGTGACCGATAAATGGCAATAGGCTCGCCACCTATTACATGGGACCTATCCTAATTGGCGAGACGTGGATTTTAATTCACCTCTACATACATAATACATAAATCGCGCCTTCCCCTTCGAGGATATAGGCATGATTTATGTAGGTGTATATTTTATTATAACAGTTCATAGTTTTATATAGTTACAGGGAGAGATCGGGGGTGGTGACAATATTTCTGCTTTGCCGTCATCGAGAAGCACCGTCGTCTCCCTTTCCATATACAGAGATCAAAATATCCTTCTTCAAAGATATTTTGCAGCGCCAGTCAGAAGTGTTGTTACGAATTACCTGAAAAGCCATTAGTGGACGGTCATCGCTCGTGACTTGCACGAGGCTGATGCGCTGGGCGACTATGTATGCATGCCGACCTCAGTGCAGTGACCCGCCCCCCGCGCACCCCGCCCCTTAGCCAGCACCGTCCGCCGCCTTGGTGTCACTTCGCATTGGCCGCACCGCGCACAGCTTGTATTTTTCAACAAGAACTTTTGAAATTGTCTTTTACCGCTGCCTTTATTACCTATTCATGCTTATAAACAAGTGACGACAATTGCTATGCTAGGTGACGTAGGTATCAGCAGTCAACACCTCTTGTCTCTCTGGCTCCCAGTCGCATTGTATGATACCGCGTAGCATAGGAGATATGGGGTGGTGACAGCTATTCTGATTAGCCATAACCACACGGACTGGGAGAAATATAATGTTTTTTTTATGCTAGACTGGGAAGCTCTTGCCCTTCATCTCACCTGACGGTAAGTGACGATAAGGGCCGAAGATGGAATCAAGCTTCACCTGGAACTTTCAAACACATAGTGGTTGGGTATGTGCTGTTAACATTATCAGATGTACAGATTTTGATAAGATGGTGGTAGCTAGCCAGGCAGACTTGATTAAAGTCATACCACCAACCAAACCGAGTTTGTACTTCCCTGGGGATCGAACCCGGGACCTCTGGATCTTAATTCCGGTGGGCGAACCACTAGACCACGGAGGCGGTTAATTATTTGATCACCTATCAAAAGATCAGTTTATGCAAACATTTTTTAGCTTACATAATAACAGACCTTGGGTCAGCCACCACGCCATCGACTCTTACAATGCAATATACCTTGTCAAAAATTGTGCAGTCTACAGTACAATACAATTTTGCAATGTATTTGTAAAACATTAGGGTTACAATAAACTGGCTAAATTGGCGCGAATATGACTGCTTGATGAATAAACCGCTCGGGAGATTGCCCGGTGTAAGCCATTAAGCACCTTGGTGTGCCCAAATGGTGAAGGGCAAATCATAAACAACTGCTTCCAAAGAGTGTTGTCTCAGGCATGCCGCTGGCTGTTAAACCTAACCCGAAACCTTGAGCAGTATGGATTAGAATGTTGCCATCCCAATCACTTTCTCCCGTCATCGTTTCCATTTATTTTATATAGGGACATTGGTATGTCATCATTAGTACCTTACCGATGTGTTGGATAATATGAATCTATGTATGATATAGCTACATAATGTCAAGTCAATATGAATGGGAAATGAAACATATTGCGCATACACACACCTAAATCACGACTATATTTCGGAAGGGGTAGGCAGAGGTAAGTTAACCCTACGGTCCCATGTTATAGGTGGCGAGCCTATTGCATTTATCGGGCACGAAACGCAGTACATTGCTAGGCGGTATAAAAGAAACGCTCCTGCCCATTCCTCATCACTGTTTTAACCCTTAGTCGCCTTGTACGACACCCGCGGCAGAGATGTGGGGTGGTGACAATTGTATTCTGCTCTGCCATCACTACACGGCGCACATATTGCGCAGACCCCAGATAAACTGGGAACAAAGCAGCAAAACGATAATGTCTCAAAGTCAAATTAAATAGAAATTCGCCTAGCCAAAGGTAACCAAACTTAGTACATTCTTTGACAACATGGTTTTCTATAGACAACAATGTCATAGTTTCATCTATTATTAGAAAATAAAACGTTATTAGTCTTATCAATATAAACAAAGTCTATTAATGTTGAACCAGCTGATAATAAATAAATACCTCGTAATGTCTCATTCATTCTGTACACAAGGTTAAAATGTAAGCATTTTTGTCAATGGAAATAGTACTCATACACAGGTTCTGTGACATTCAAATATCTGACGGCGGTACGTAGTAAATAAATATGTTGTGAAGACAGATTGTTTAATATAAATTCAAAAAATCTTGTATACAGTTTGTTGTTTTTTTACCTAAGGCAGTTTGTATGCTCGTATCAGTAGGCTTATTCGCTAACTTTCTTTGACAGTTGAAAGTGATGATCAACGAACTATTTACTTATCCATTACTGTTTACACAGGACAAGTGTCACAATAGCGTTATAGTAAAGTAGTAATGGTTTAGTAAATAGTTCGGTGATCATCACTTTCAACTGTCAAAAAAAGTTAGCGAATAGGCCTACAGGAAAATATACAGAAGAACCATTAAATATTTTTTATGGTAACATTTTTGGATAATACATTTTTGGTCAAGCTTGAGTTGTCCTGAAAAATTTGCATACATACATACCTCCATAAATCACGTCTATACCTCCGAAGGAGATGGAAATAGGTTCGCTCCCTGGGACCTAACATAATTGACAACATTTCAAAATTATAACCCCCCAAAATAAAAATAGCATTTCTTTATTTTCCAATCCTGACTTCGAAAATATTTTTTTTACATAATTACAGAAAAATAAAGTGTAAAAAACATGAGATGACGTCACAGTCACGCAATCAATCAATATCTTGTATGTCAGTCATGTATCAAATCCATTGTCATTAATAATGTCGTCGTCGAAAATAACATTAATAAGGTAACAATAAATTGAAATCCTCCCGAGAGTTTAATTTCAACTAATTTAAAACGTATTTTACTTGAAAATTAATTTTGTCATTTCGCTATTTTTTCGTAACTGTGGCGTCATTTGGCGCTTGCGTCTGTTTAGAATGACTGGAATTTTAATCATGACTTTTTTGCATGAAAACGACGTAATTGACAACATTTCATTTTTTCAACATACCTTTATTATGATGTTATATGAAATTAAGCCGAAAATGAAGACACCCATATTTTTTATTTCTTCTGAATTCCGTCGTTTTCTTAGAAAAAATCATGAGTGAAATACCGGTCATCCTAAATAAACGTGAGCGCCAAATGACGTCACTGTCGTGGACGAATGGCGAAATCACTCTTGACTCAAAAAATAAAAAGATCACTTGTCAAAATTGACGAACTGGCGTTTCTGGTGTCGAAAATAAAAATATTTTATCTGAAATGTTTGAAATTAATTTCAAAGTCAAATACGTTTTAAATTAAAGTTTATGAAGGATTTCAATTTATTGCTACAATATTATGGTTAATTTCGACGATGACAACTAATGACATTAGATTTGATTTATGACTGACGTCTGCCATCATGTCTATGATATTTTTTTTATTCTTCCATCTAGGAAGGCAAACGTTTTAATTCATACATCCACGACCGTGACGTCATGTTTTGTACATTTTATTTTTTTTCTCTGTAATTAAGTAATAAAAAACTTTAATAAAAAAATATTTTCGAAGTCAGGATTGGAAAATAAAGAAACGGTAATTTTATTTTGGGAGGTTGTCATTTTTTAAATGTTCAATTCAGAAAAAAAAAAAATATGGGTGTCTTCATTCTCTGTCTAATTTGATATAACATCATAATAAAAGTATTTTGAAAAAATGAAAAGTTGTCAATTGGCGATAAGTGTTAATTGACCTACATATAGTAAATCGCATCTTTTTATCCCCGAAGGCGTAGACAGAGGTGAATTAACACCCACACACGCCAATAATGTTAGGTTAGTTCAATGTTCAAAAATTTATTATGATAGATAAACATTATACATTGTTTAATGTTTTTTGGTTTTGTATTAAACTAAGAATCTTAAAGTTTAAATGAAAAAATTTATGATCTTATTTATACATACATACATACATAAATCACGCCTATATCCCCGAAGGGGTAGGCAGAGGTGAACTAGCACCCACGTTTCGCCAATTATGTTAGGTCCCATGTAATAGGCGGCGAGCCTATTGTCATTTATCGGGCACAAATGTCGCAGTAAATTGCTATTGCTAGGTGGTATAAGAGGAACGCTGCTGCCCATTCCTCATCATTGATTAATCCTTAGTCGCCTTGTACGACACCCACGGGAGAGATTTGGGGTGGTGACAATTGTATTCTACTCTGCCGTCACCACACGGCTCTTATTTATCCTTACAGCAATTACCTGTACGTACGTACAAGTCAACCTTCTATGTAACATTTGTACTTGTAGGTATACTTTCCTTACAACGGATTTATACACACCGATGCTTTAAGCAGCCACACGTAATTAAGCTTTTGGGTAAGCTTCGTAAAACCCTTTGTTATGAATTAATACTGTTGATAGCCTCTTACGTTAAGGTTTAAAGCATCTTTTATCATTTCTTAAATGTTTTCCGAACATCTAACGATTTGGTAGATCGTGAAAAGAAAATACGCTTCAATTACATAAGCTTTATGAGTATTAGATAGCGCCCTTAAAGAATCCTAAACATTTACTTACAAATACAATGCAAAATTACAGTAAAAACAATGTTCGTTCTTTTTATCGTTTTCATGAGGGGGTAGAGATTTCACCAATTTCACAGAATGAATCTTTCTGCCCTGTAAAGAGTATGTTTTTTCTTCCATTCATATCGGTCAGACGTCATCATGCCATCCACTCCCGTTTGCTTCATATTATCAGATCTTCACGCCAGTAGTGTATGTGTAATGAATGAATGTTTAGGAAAGTGATATGCTATATAATGTTGAGAGAACGATGAATGACGAGAAAGATTGGCTCAACTCTCAACTCTCGACTGGCGTAACGTAAGATAATAAATTGTTGGTCACCCATCCAATGACTGGCCTTGGTGTATATTGCTTAGTCTCAGCAATCGCAGGTTACTAGCACCTCGATCGAGGCGACCGCCTGCCTGAAACCAATTCGGTACTCTTACAAGTCGACTTAGGGTTATAAATATTATGAGGAATGGGTAAGATCGTTCCTGTTACACCTCACTCTTATAATTACATTCGTTTATCAGTAGATGACAATAGAATCGTCTGCTATTGCATGGGACCAAACATAAATTATGTATGTTTGTATGCAATAATTCTATTATTTTTTTAATATATATTTAGCAAGTGACACAATTAAAAATTACTTTCCTTAGCCAATCATAGTGCGATATGTACAGTCGACCTAATTGAATCAATACTTAAAATCATTTTCCTACATTCACTATCTCTAAAGTAGGTTGAAATTTGCTTGACCATACATTTCACAAACAATACTTGTATAAGTAAAGAAGCACCACTGTGCGAAGTAAGACATTTCTCTATACGTTTTGTCGCTCAAGTATTATCTATGAAAAGGTTTTTCGGACCCTGTGCGTAAACGCACCTCATAGTAATGTTTATGAATACGGGTGTTAGTACCGAACCAGCGGGCCACGGGGACGTGGACAAGTCTCTCTCCACCACTTGACAGTGTTTTGTCTCGGGATTTAGTAGGATTTAGAGCGAGAGGAAAAGATTTTCTTTCCCCCAAAAGATGGATGTGTCCACGTCCCGTGCTACGGGGGCTGTTATCAATTTATTAGACACTGACAGTGGCTGACAATTACAAATATTTTGAAAGGCCCATAGGGCTTTATTAATTTTTTTCAGACTACTACTTGAAATCAGTCATTTTATTTTTAAAATTGTAATAGTTTTTCTCAATGGTGAAAAGAGTTTAGATTATGAACGACATCTTATTTAAAATTCCAATTGAGACTTTAGTGCAGTGATAACAAAGATTAAAACTGCATAGATCTCTGACCCGTAATGACGCATTTTTATTCATATTTAAAACGTACTAACTGCCGGACTCAGAGACGTCAAATAAAGGTTAATGAATACTTAACGTCAAAAAATGATAAATCAAAACTAGTCGCTATTCTTGTCGCGTCTATGGTCTAGATTTGAATGAAATTTTTTGACATTAATTACTCATTAAAGTTAATCGACGTCTGTGAGTGCGGCAGTAAGTGCAATACGCATGACAGCGCAGAAAACCCAACTAAATTTATGATTGTAAAGGAATGATGCCGATCAAGTGGGTCATGATTCAATTTGGTCGACTGTACCAATAAAAGGTACGAACAGATTTTTATGTAGAAGTAATCTTTTTAATAACGACTAAATATCGCAACTAAGATAAGTAACAGCAGCAAAATATTTCAATCCACGCATATGCAAATTAAAAATAATGATAAATATCTACGTGTATTCAATGTTTTCAATTACCATTTTTATCAAGCATAAGCCCACCTGAGTATTTTATCATAACTCTAAATAAGATATTTAAAGGCATTGTTTACATTTTAATTGCTTCAATAACATAGATATAACACTCACTTACACTTTCATTGAATAAACTTTATATGAATTCAGACTAGTGTAAGAAAAATCCGTTAGATGGCGTTAATGTCAGCGATCGAGAAGCGCTTAATGTAGCCACTGGAAGTACCTACTTAGCTATTTACGTAAACACTTCCACATTGCACCTATGGACGCTCAGAAGATGCAGTGTAAAAAACGGAATACCAGATTATTCAATTATCCTATTATACCTATTTAATACCGTTAAATCTTTTTAAATACAATAAGAATTAATTACTGCCGTGTGGCTGTAATTAATTTCTTAAATGTATTCTACTGAATTATTGATGCTACATTATATTTTGCTATACCTATGGTATTGTATTATAATTAAATTGAAAAATAAATTAGTGAAATATTATGAATTTCATAAATAAAAAAATATGGAATAATTAAATGATTTTACTTGTAAAACTAGTCACCTTAACTATTTTATGAGAGTATTTACATAATTTTTGGTAAAACTTTACGTCGCGTATAATACGTCCGCGGCCGGAGAATATTTATACAGGTGGAAGTTCCCGACGTATGAGAGTTCAACGTAATGTCAAACACCTATCTATATCAGAAATAATTTTACGTCTAAATATAAACCGTGCATAAGAATTCACAACACAGAGAGCGCGAGACAGTGAGATAGTGCGAGTCTGTTTCCTTGCCAATAGCTGCGACATTGTATTTATTGACACGGGCCAGCAGCACGTTCGCCGGGCGACTATTTCGAGTGGACGGGCGGCGCACGTGGCTCGGCTCCGGGCTGCGCCCTCGAGCCCTGCACCCTGTCAATGAAAAAAGAATGCCCACAGGATCGCAGTAGCCACATCACTGCCGCCGCTCCGAATGCAGGTGGTCGCGGCGCGGTACATATCGCATCACCGCCCGCCCGCAATTTCGCGTAAAATTGGCAGCGTGCGGCGGGCGGGCGGCGGCGGCGTGCGGAGCGTCGCTCCCGAAATAGTGTTCGGGCGCGGTCGTGCGCTCTCGGGAGCGGCGCCCCAGTCGCCGTGTGGCCGCGCGCGCGCACCCGCGTCGCCTCGCCAGCCGCCCCGACCCCGCCGCGCGCCGATACCCGGGTGAGGCGAGCTCGCCGCGCGCCGGCGCCCGAGTCGACGCCGCGCGTATTTCGGTCGCGAGAAGACCCCGGGCCGCGTCGGGCGCGCTGCCCGCGCGCTGGCCGTGCTCTGGTGGTGGTGCGTGGCGCTGCTGCGGCTGGTCGCGCTCTGCGCGCCTCCCCCCGGCCCGCCCTCC